>CP139505.1:403085330-403384630 GCA_021014915.2 Artemisia tridentata subsp. tridentata | reverse complement strand
CATAGTGTTGAATGTTGGCTTAACTTTTGTGTGACCACCACCTCACATCAGGTATTAGAGTCAATTAACCTTATTAATAATTTGATCGAAGTGGATACGGTTAACACCAGTGTTGGACAAACTCTTTTTTCATCCGATAAGCTGCTACAACTACAAAAGCTTGATACTGTCTATTGTAGAGAAGGTCGGGACATTGAGCAGATATTTGATTCACAAACTGTTGCTGAAATTCCAAGCTTGAGACAAGTGGGCTTATGGGTGTTATCTGTTGGAAAATTTAGTGCACTTGAAGGATTAATTCATACTTGTTAATGGGTTTGGAGGTACGGAGTGTACACCCATTTGGTCACTGAATCCCTTGACTCAATAGTGGTTATGATAACGTACTGCTTGTTCAAAGTACTGCTTGTTCAAAGTACTGCTTGTTCAAGGTACTGTTAACTTGTTCAAGGTACTGTTAGCTTAGTCAAGGTACTGCTAAGTATAAATGACAATGCTGCTGATGCAGTTGATTCTGCTGATAGCATTATCTGTTCCTGCCGATAGCATTGTCATTCCTGCTGATAGCATTATCTGTTTCTGCTGATAGCTTTATTGCTACTGATACAGAACAACTCTGCTGATAGTGTATCAATTCTGCTGATAGTGTTATTGACTCTGCTGATGGGCAATAACTCTGCTGATTGAATAACCACCGACTCCTACATTTATGGAAACTATTATGGATAATTAATGGGCCGTTAATTATTCATAATTCCATGGGCTAGGGTTTTGAGTAAACTCTATTATAAATAGAGATCATCACATGGCATGAAGGACACAACATAAAACCCAAAACACTAAATACAATCGGTTCTTGATCTGTGCCTAGAACAAGAACTTCACTTGGTTTTATCCCATAGAGATATTCGTGCAACCCAGGCATAGGGTCGAATAGTTTCTATTGGAAAGTGATACCACGACTTCAAGTGAATATCCGGTACCCTTGATTGATTATCTTTACCCTGTTACTGGGAGCACTACGACACACAGAAACCAACAATCAATAGAAACTATTCTTGAGATAATCAATGGCTGCTGCTATGAGACAAATAGCTGCTAACTTTTCTAAGCTAGAAAAGTTTGAAGGTGTGGATTTCAGACGATGGCAGAAGAAGATGAAGTTCTTGTTGACTAGCATGAACGTGGCAGATGTTCTGACCACTCCTATTCCTGCTGATTATGGGGATGATGCTACGATGGAACAGATGAGGGCCAGAAGCAAGTGGGAGAATGATGACTATGTCTGCAGAGGTTTAATCCTCAATGGTATGTCTGATACTCTATTTGATATTTATCAGAATGTGGAATCTTCTCAAGAACTATGGGATTCTCTGGAAGCCAAATATATGGCTGAGGATGCATCAAGTAAGAAGTTTCTTGTAAGTAATTTTAACAATTACAAAATGGTCGATTCTAGACCGGTCATAGACCAATACAATGAACTTCTTAGTATACTTGGTCGTTTTACTCAAAACAAGATGAACATGGATGAGGCTATTCAAGTCTCTTGTATCATCGATAAGCTACCTCCTTCTTGGAAAGATTTCAAGCACATGCTTAAGCATAAGAAGGAGGAGTTAACTCTTACTGAGTTGGGCAGTCATTTGCGCATTGAGGAATCACTCAAGGTGCATGAAAGTGACAAGCCAAAGAGCAGCACTGCTGCTGGTCCATCAGTTGTCAATGTGGTGGAGCATAACAACTCCTCCAGGAACAATGACAACAAGGGCAAGCGTAAACATCAGGATAATACCAAACCTGATCCTAACAAGAAGTCAAAGGCTACTTGTTGGAAGTGTGGGTAAAACTGGACACTTCAGGAAGGATTGCAAAGGTGGTAAAATTGGCAATAAAGCCAATGGTTCAAGCACAAGTGGATCTGGGAATGGTAACTCCAATTCCCTGAAAGGTCAGAATATATTTAATAAGTCTTTTTGGATTTATTATGTTACATATATATCTGAATTGTTCTTTGTGCAGGATGATGATGTGGCTTGGTGGGTTGACTCTGGAGCAACAGTCCATGTGTGTAAAGATAGAAGATGGTTCAAGACCTACGAGTCAATGAATGATGGTTCTATTCTTCATATGGGAAATGAGTCAACAGCCCTGGTGCATGGAAGAGGAAGTGTTGAGTTGAAGTTTAGTTCTGGAAAGATTATTACTTTGTTGAATGTTTTACATGTTCCTGATATTAGGAAAAATTTGGTTTATAGTGGTATTTTAAATAATTGTGGTTACAAACAAATTATTGAATCTGATAAATTTGTTTGTCTAAAAATGGTGTATTTATTGGATTTGGTTATTTATGTAATCACATGTTTAGACTTAATATTGTTCATGATGTGATTGATTCTGTTTGTATGTTGTCATCTAAACAATATGATTCAACCCTTTGGCATGCTAGACTTGGCCATGTACACTTTAAACGTATGCAAGATATGTCTAAGGATGGGTTAATCCCAGCATTTGACATGGACACTAAAAAGTGTAATACTTGTATGTTGAACAAGATAACTAAGAAACCATTTAAAGATGTAAAACGTGAATCTGTGATATTGGAATTAATACATAGTGATTTATGTGATTTACATGCTACTCCCTCTTTGGGGAATAAGAAATACTTTGTAACTTTTATTGATGATGCTTCTAGGTATTGTTATGTGTATCTTTTACATACTAAGGATGAAGCATTAGATAAATTTAAAGTATTTAAGACTGAAGTTGAATTGCAACAAGAGTCCCTGATCAAGAGATTAAGGACTGATAGGGGAGGTGAGTACATGGATACTCAGTATTTTCAGTCTGTTGGTATTATCCATGAAACGACTGCCCCTTATACTCCTCAGCAAAATGGAATTTCTGAAAGGAAAAACCGAGTGCTAAAGGAGATGGTTAATTCCATGTTGTCCTACTCTGGACTGAGTCAAGGGTTCTGGGGTGAAGCTATGTTAACGGCTTTCTATTTGCTAAATAGGGTTCCTAACAAAAGGAACAAGACTACCCCTTATGAACTCTGGACTAAAAGGAAACCCAACTTGAATTATCTCAAGGTTTGGGGTTGTAGGGCAGTTGTAAGACTCCCTGATCCAAAGCATAAAACTTTGGGTGAAAGAGGCATTGAGTGCATCTTTGTTGGATATGCTGAACATTCCAAGGCTTATAGGTTCTATGTTATTGAACCTAATGAGTCTGTTTCAATTAACTCTATAATTGAATCAAGGGATGCAAATTTTGATGAGAATAGATTCTCCTCAGTTCCTAGACCAAGTCAGAGGATTCCTAATGGAACCACTGATGTTGGTGTATCAGAAACCTCTGATGAGGTCCCTGATGAGGTTGTGGAACATCAACCTGAACCTGAGCTCAGAAGGAGTACAAGGGTTAGGACTCCAAAATCATTTGGACCTGAATTTCAATTGTACTTGATTAAAGGAACAAGGGATGAGGTCTCTGACCAACACTCCTATTGCTTTAATGTTGAGGATGATCCCAAAACATTTGATGAAGCAATGAAGTCCCAAGATGTTGCTTTCTGGAAAGAAGCAATAAATGATGAGATGGACTCCATCATGGGCAACAACACTTGGGTGTTGGCTGATCTACCACCTGGTTGCAGGCCTTTGGGTTGCAAATGGATTTTCAAGAAGAAAATGAAGGTAGATGGAACTGTTGAAAAGTTCAAGGCTAGGTTAGTCATTCAAGGCTTTAAACAAAAGGAAGGAATAGACTACTTTGATACTTATGCCCCTGTGGCTCGTATCAGTACCATAAGATTGCTAATTGCTTTGGCATCAATTCACAATCTGATTATTCATCAGATGGATGTGAAGACAGCTTTCTTGAATGGTGAATTGGATGAGGAGGCTTACATGAACCAACCTCAGGGCTTCATCATGCCTGGCAATGAAAAGAAGGTGTGCAAACTGATTAAGTCCTTGTATGGACTGAAACAGGCACCTAAGCAATGGCATCAAAAGTTTGATGAAGTGGTTTTGTTTAGTGGTTATTCACTTAACCAGTCTGACAAATGTGTATATAGCAAATTTGATGAATTTGGTAAAGGAGTCATCATTTGTCTATATGTTGATGACATGTTGATCTTTGGCACTGACCAAAATCAAGTGGACCTTACAAAGGAATTTTTGTCATCAAGGTTCTCCATGAAGGATATGGGGGAGGCAGATGTTATCCTTGGTATTAGGATTAAACATGAAGGTAACAAAATTTCTATCTCTCAGTCTCATTTCATTGAGAAGGTGTTGAAGAAATTTAATTACTTTGATTGTACTCCAGTGAGTACTCCTATGGATACAAGTGAGAAGCTAATGCCCAATAAAGGCAAGGATGTATCTCAACTTGAGTATTCAAGGGTAATTGGCTGCTTGATGTATGCCATGACTTGTACTAGACCTGACATTGCATTTGCTGTGAGAAAATTGAGCAGGTATACTAGTAATCCTAGTGCTCATCATTGGCAAGCAATTCAGAGGGTACTGAAGTATTTGAAGAGAACTATGGATTATAGTCTTTCATATACTGGTTATCCTTCTGTACTAGAAGGGTACACTGATGCAAGTTGGATCAGTAACACTGAGGATAATTCGTCTACTAGTGGCTGGGTATTCCTACTTGGTGGAGGTGCAATTTCTTGGGCATCCAAGAAGCAAACTTGCATTACCAGTTCAACCATGGAATCTGAACTTGTGGCTTTAGCTGCTGCTGGTAAAGAAGCTGAATGGTTGAGAAACTTGCTTCTTGAGATTCCATTGTGGCCTAAACCTATAGCACCTATATCTATCCGTTGTGATAGTGCTGCTACATTGGCAAAGGCTTATAGCCAAATGTACAATGGGAAGTCTAGACACTTAGGTGTCAGGCATAGCATGATTCGTGAGCTTATCATGAATGGGGTGGTATCTATAGAGTTTGTTAGATCTCAACAGAACTTAGCTGATCACTTGACGAAGGGTTTGGCTAGAGACTTGGTTTTTAAGTCTGCTAAAGGGATGGGTTTAAGTCCACCTTAGTCACTGAATGCAAAGACACCCAACTCCCTCCTGAGGAAACTTTGGAGTTGAGTTCAATGTGGAAAGCTGAACATTTAGTGGACTGGAGCACTGTTTTATATACATCCCAAGGTTGTACTCAGAACCTGCTGGAAAAGGAGGATGAAGTCTTCACTTCTTAATGGTTAATTTTCTTTGAAAAAGTGCTTTGCAGGGGCATGATTAAAGATGAACCACCTATGTAAATGTTGGAGTTTTGCCGCTTCAGGAAGCTTTTGGACTTTTAGCTTTTACAACATTTATTAATTGGATATGGACACATGGCTTGTATAGTGTCAGGAGTATTTTAGTGTTTGAAAAATGTATGTGTATTTTATATTCAGGTATTCAAATGGGTTGAAGGGTTCAATTCTTAGAACACCCTGATTCTCGAATATTTGAACTTGTAAGGTACTAAGATGAGAATTCAATCTTCAAGATATTTTCATTTATGCATATATTTTGTTTTGTGTTTATTTTTCATGCAAAGGAAGTGAACTAAATTTGGGGAGGATTGTTGGAAAATTTAGTGCACTTGAAGGATTAATTCATACTTGTTAATGGGTTTGGAGGTACGGAGTGTACACCCATTTGGTCACTGAATCCCTTGACTCAATAGTGGTTATGATAACGTACTGCTTGTTCAAAGTACTGCTTGTTCAAAGTACTACTTGTTCAAGGTACTGTTAGCTTGTTCAAGGTACTGTTAGCTTAGTCAAGGTACTGCTAAGTATAAATGACAATGCTGCTGATGCAGTTGATTCTGCTGATAGCATTATCTGTTCCTGCCGATAGCATTGTCATTCCTGCTGATAGCATTATCTGTTTCTGCTGATAGCTTTATTGCTACTGATACAGAACAACTCTGCTGATAGTGTATCAATTCTGCTGATAGTGTTATTGACTCTGCTGATGGGCAATAACTCTGCTGATTGAATAACCACCGACTCCTACATTTATGGAAACTATTATGGATAATTAATGGGCCGTTAATTATTCATAATTCCATGGGCTAGGGTTTTGAGTAAACTCTATTATAAATAGAGATCATCACATGGCATGAAGGACACAACATAAAACCCAAAACACTAAATACAATCGGTTCTTGATCTGTGCCTAGAACAAGAACATCACTTGGTTTTATCCCATAGAGATATTCGTGCAACCCAGGCATAGGGTCGAATAGTTTCTATTGGAAAGTGATACCACGACTTCAAGTGAATATCCGGTACCATTGATTGATTATCTTTACCCTGTTACTCGGAGCACTACGACACACAGAAACCAACAATATCTAGTCTCAAGTATATATGGAAGAGCAAGCAGGGGACAGTATTAAAGTTTCCAAACCTAACAAGACTGTCAATTGGGTTATGTGGTAGTTTAGAATATGTATTTACATGTTCGATGGTTGGTAGTCTATTGCAACTTCAGGAACTAGATATACGGGGGTGCAACAATATGAAGGTAATTGTGAAGGGAGAAGAAGAAGAATGTGATGCCATAGTGAATGCTATTGTGGAGTTTCCTTGTCTAAAGTACTTATCACTTTTTGAACTTTATCATCTCGAGGGATTTTGCTTAGGAAAGGAAGCTTTTGAATTTCCATCATTGGATACCTTGCAAATTGATGGGTGTGATGATATGACGGTTTTCACCAAGGGAGATTTGTCTGCTCCAAAGCTATATGCAATTAGTAATATAGGGAGTAGGAAGTATAATATACACAACAGGCTGGACTCTTTTTTGAACACCTTAAATAAGAGGAGGGACTAAAGATGTAAAAGTTCATGTTCTTACGCTTCACAACTCCTTCATCTTCATTCAACGAATCTCATCTCGATTCAGAGGCAGAATCAGGATCATTCACGTGATCTGTTTTCAGGCAAGTTGTTCAATTTTTTATTTTTTTTATTTTTTATTTTTATTTTTTTTTAATCTCACATGTAGTAATTGGGTATTTTGAATTGGAAGTATTTGATTTAGGGTTTAAGTCATAGCCTGATTGATTTCTGCGTTTGTGTATTTATTGTAAGTGTACATGTGTTTGAAAAAGTGTGCCTATGATCTTTTGTGATAGTTTAAGGGTGTGTTTGGTATAAGGGTTTGGGAATCAAGGAATGAGTTTGATATCCATTGTTATTGTTTGGTTATTCTGATTGACATGATGTTAGTGAAAGATGATGAAGGAGCAAAAGCTTCCAGAAAAGAAAAAGATAATGGATATCAATAAACGTTTAGTTTGATATCCATTATCATCTTTCACTAACATCACTAACATAAAACCATGGGTCTTTTATTATTCTAGAATCGTGCAAGATGTAGAACCAAAACCATGGGTGGGCAAAATTGTGAAAGATTGGGAGAAAATGACTAAGTTAGCTCGAAAACAAACCAACTTGAACATTTACGAAACACCTCCTAAACTACTCAATGATGAACGGTTTGGTGTCCTGAGATACAACCGTGCCTGGGCTTTTAATATTCTCACAGTCATGTACTACTTATATTTGTTGCTTATTGAAAACACCCATGTTTCAGTATGTACGAACATACATGTTTCAGTATGTATGAACATACATGTTTTCCAAAAAAAGGTCATGGAAACACCCATGAAAACACCCATGTATTTTTTGTTTACTTTTTGCGTATGAACAAATTTCAATAAAAGGTTGTGCAAAATAACTTGTGTTATGATATGTATGGAAAAAAACAGGCATGTACTACTTATATTTGTTGCTTGTTGAAAACACCCCTGTTTCAGTATGTATGAACATACATGTTTCAGTATGTATGAACATATATGTTTTCCAGAAAAAGGTTATGAAAACACCCATGAACATACATGTTTTCATTAAATGGACATACGCGTATTGGGTTCAATGCGTAATGAGTTTATGCGGTACGAACATACATGTTTTCCTTTGAAAACACCCCTGTTTCAGGGTTTACGAACATATGTATGTGAAACATATGTGTGTGATACCATTGAAAGTTTTACCCTTATTAAGAACACAAATGTTCTTAACTGAAATCATGAAAGTGTTCAATGAAAAACCAAGTTTGTTCAATGCGTACTGAAATCATGAAAAACAAATATGTTCCGACACGACACGAGTTCCAGGTTTAAAATAACACATGTATACTCTAGACATTCAAAACAAGTATGTGAAAACACGAATT
Organism: Artemisia tridentata subsp. tridentata; assembly: GCA_021014915.2. Classification (NCBI taxonomy): domain Eukaryota; kingdom Viridiplantae; phylum Streptophyta; class Magnoliopsida; order Asterales; family Asteraceae; genus Artemisia; species Artemisia tridentata. The sequence goes on along the minus strand of CP139505.1, from coordinate 403,376,357 downwards.
CCATGTTTAATCTATAAAATTTACTCACATGTATAATGAGATGAACATTAAGGGCTGTACATTAGGTAATGAATAACATCGTAAAATTTACTCAAAAGTACATTAACTAATGAGTAATCTATAAAAAAATATACATAGTAATTCAGCTTGTCAAAATAAGCTGGTAATAAGCTTGTCAATAGTCTTTCTCTTCGCTACCGCTCCTTTTTCCTTATTGTCGTTCTTGGTTCCCCTTTCACCTGTTACATACATGTACATACATAACAGCTTAAGCATAAATATATTCCCATGTACAACCAGTTACATCCACGCACCTCTAATTAGTATTACATTATGCTTACCCTTGCTAACATAAACGTTAGTATTTTGAAAGTCATCATCACTATCTTCCACATCTGCATCTATTGCGTCTTCAATTGTGTTTTCGCAAATAACCGGCCCTTTATCCTTTCGCCTTCCACTTCTCCTAACACCTATAACAAGTACGCAACAAAACATCATTGACCAGTGACACATTGTTAAAATACACACTACTAAGTCATAATAAATATAAAAGAAAACAAGACAACAACTTTTTTTCATACAACTGGTATCACATATGTTTGATTGTATTAGAACTGGTATCACATATTTTTTATTGTATCAGAATGGTATCACATACACATATGTTACAACTCGTTCCACCTGTTCCTAGTTCCACCTAAACATGTTATGTTTCTTACATACACACCTGTTCATAGTTCCACCTATTCCTAGTTCCACCTAAACATGTTTGTATTAGAACTCGTAACACATGTTTGTATTAGAACTGGTAACACATGTTCTGTTTTATTGTATTAGAACAAGTAACACATGTTTGTACTTACATACACACCTGTTCCTAGTTCCACCTAAACATGTTCCAAACACCATTATAATATGGTAACATCCATGTTTCTAAACCTGTTCTGTTTGTTAACTTAACATCTGTAACACATCCAATGGTTTCTAAACCTGTTCCAAACACCATTGATTATTTTTCGAGTGAGCTTGTGTTTGTTTTTGAGCACCTATGTGACTCACCAACTCTGCTTGCTGATATTGAAAAACAACTACTAGTATAATATAAGCTAAACAAATTATTAAGGAAAAAAAAACTAATTAATTGTACACATATCGATCAAAATTTGATAACCAAACTGAACTAATATATAGTCAATAACCAAAGGAGCTTGATTATCTTCAAATCCATCCTTTGTCTAATCATAAAAAAAATCGAATCGGTACAGATCCATAATCTGTAACACAAAAAACAAATAATTGACAAACCATTTTCAAAAATAGATCCACACATACCTTGAACAATACGATAAACTCTAGTCAAAGACACAAACGGGGTGCGTTAGATCTGAAAGGTGAGAATACATGATTTGTATAGGCTGTGATTGAATGAAAGGTGAGAAGGGTTTAATGGTGATGAAGACGAAGGCTGTTAATGATGGTGGTGATGGAACGAAAATGGAGAATTAGGGCCGGTGGCTAGGGTTGAGATGAAGGAGAAAAGATATGTGTTGTAGGTTTGATGTGTAACTGCCATATACGGTTTGCAGGGTATTGAAAACATTAATTTGATAGGACTATAATACCCTTCAGTCATTTATAAAAGTTTCCTAATCTTTCCTTCAATGACACTAATGGCACATATTATCTCAGCCATTGATCAAAATATCCAACGGTTTAAGGTGGTTCTCGCAGTTCTTGTAGATATGGTGGTTCTGAAATGAAAGTCCCACTATATATATATATATATATATATATATATATATATATATATATATATATATATATATATATATATATATATATATATATATATATATATGTTATAATGGTGACATGTGGCAGTCAAAAACTTATTATGGTGTATAAAACTGTTGTGCTGTTAATAAGTATGTAATGCTTTGATCACTGGATACGGAAATGAAACTGGATTACTGTCTTTATTGTTTTACTACAATTGCTAGGCAAACATATTTGCTCGAAGAAACATATATTAATTGCTTTCTGATTTTGGGTTGTTTGTTCAGATTCGATTCCGCGTTTGATCCTTGAGCGGAGGAGGAGACCGAGGAGGAGCATACCATGTAGAAGATGCAAGTGAGTTGTTCTTTTCTTTGTCTTTTGATGTTTACTATTAAAAGTGGATATGTATTGATGCTTAAATACTTCGCAAATTGGTTTCTAGCAGAACTATAGAGTCGCCATTTTGAGGGATCATTATTAGTGATTTGATGCTTAAATAATTCGCAAATTGGTTTCTAGCAACAATGAATTTCACTATAGGAATAGGAAACTGATTTTTGACTGTAATATTGTTTAACTTCCTGTAGTCCACACAAAACCTCCACGTACTGTCTTTCTTTTTCACCAGGACAATAGGCATAACAAAGAAATCAGAATCAAATTCTATCCCATTAGTACGCCACTTCAAACTCTTAATGATGAAATGAATTGGCAGTTTGAGTCCATTGGCTACTGAAACTCTATTTGTTGGAATAGCAATGAGTGGACCTAGTCTTCTAGCCACAGAAATGTTAATGAAATTATGAGAACTTCCACTATCTACCAACATACTAACAATTTGTTTTTTTGATTAAACTACTTAACTCAAGTGTTTGTAAACCCCAAGTACCAATCAGTGCATGAATAGATAAGGTCAAACCATCATGTTCTTCTACTTTCACTCCCGGTACTAACATCAACCTCTCCAACATCTTAAGTTTCGGGACTCAATGTCATATACAACTTACTGTTTTTACAAACATGACCAGGAGAATACTTCTCATTACAAGAAAAACACTGCTTGTTCCTCCTCTTTTCATCATATTCCCGTTTCGAGAGAGTTTTGAAAGGTGTTATTGGTGGCAGGGTACTGAGTGGTTTATGTACAGGGGCGCTCACCGAGGAGAATCTGTAATCCTCGACTTCACCTTTGAAGATGAACCGATCACTTTAACATACAACACAAACTAGAACAAGATGATGACACTCACAAACACAATAAGAGAACAAGAGTAGTATGGATCGTATGATATAAATTTCAAGTCAAATGATTATATTCAAGTGAAGAAGATAATATAAAGACTTGGGGGTGTTACTCTCTCACACACACACACTCTTTTTCTTATCTAAAATGAGGCACTTTGTAAATGAGATGTGTGTGTGTGTATATACGGTTCACAGCCAACACATATGAAATGTGTGGGCTTTGACTTGGACCTAAGGTGGGCTTTGTATTTGCACTACACTTAAACACATGAAACACTTATAGTTCTAATGCTACAAGCCCACTTTACAACATATTACACTTGACACATTTATTCTAAATGCCAAAATGACCATCACTTCTAAGTAGCATTAAATTAAATGCTAACAATCTCCCCCTAAGGGATGGTCATATCAATGATGCTCCCGTGAATGGTCTTTTGCATTTGACGTCTTGAACTTCGTGTGTCAATGTATAATATTCTTCAATTAATGTTCCTTCATGCACTGTGATCTTCAAAGAATCGTCTTCTGGTCGTTCCTGCCTTGATCTACATCTTCTGTCCTGATGCGTCGTCGTTGTAGATGATGATGATGGATGGACTTTCGTCGGTACCTGCATAAGACAGTTAGCAATAAATCGTCCAGCGGCCATCATGTCGTGAGGCAAGATCCTTTGATCTCATTAAGACTCATACAACTTGTATCCTTTGGATGAACACAAGTGTATTGCATAGGAAGTGTTCCTAAGAGATCTTTTGATGAATCTCATGTCTCTAGACTCAATTATGTGCGTTTTGATTTTAGTCGTCGGAGGCATGGAGAAGAGTGCCACCTTTTCAATATCAACACATCTCGGAGTGAGAGGCCGATAGATTATGCAGTGTTCTCCGTGAGAAATGAAACAAATATCTTTTAAGAGATATCTGAGTGGCAAGGAGGGGTGGTGCAAATGCGTCACTGGGTCCATGACGTCTTGTATTCAATACCAGTATCACCTTAGTGAGTACCGATAGCAGATGTATTGACCCGGTTTCTAACCTAAGTTTTCATGAGGGCTATTTCTTTTCACCCTTACAAAAACTTTTCTTTTTCATTCTTCAACCCCTTCTTTCTCCTTTCTCATTATACTCCTTTTTTCAATCTTACCTAAGGACTTCTAATGCTAAGCTTATTGGAATAGTCCTTGGGTAGATCCCTCCGGTTCTGGCGGATCATTGGACATAACCTAATCATAATCACCTTATTCCTCCATGATTATCCTAAATTATTTGTCACATGCCATTAAACCTTGTGAAAATCTCTCAACGTGTTTATGAGAAAACACATTTTGTTAACACATCGAGAGTTTTACATTTTTGAAACACTCCCCCTTCACATGTGCTCATGCAATTTTTAAATAAACTGCACATGTCGGGTGGAGTTCGCACATTTGAAATGATCGATTTTCAATGAACACGACCTTCGCGAGACACGCTTACATCACTAGTTAGACTAGCTTGAAATTATTACCCGTCCCGGTCATATTCAAAGATCATCTCTCGAATTGGTACATTCTACTCAGACAAGTCCTTTGCGAGACACGCTTGCATCACTGGTAAACCAGTTTGAAATTATTACCCGTCCCGGACTAGTCTTTTCGATAACGGACAGTTAGTTTCGTCAATTCGAGGGTTCATGCTGAGTCTTTTTGAAGAACTCGTTTTAAGATTCAAACGACAAAACTTCTTTTAGATCACATTTTAATCACGTCCTCTCCCCCATATATAAACACTTAATCTCCCCCTCAAAAATAGCATGAAGTGGTATTTTTGAAAACAGTTGATTAAAATGAAACTTTTAGTGGAGAGACGGACTGATTTTAGCATGAAAAAAAATGGAACATTTTTCGTTTTATACTCCCTCTTAATCAGAGCAAATGGTTAAACTTTTGAGTTTAAAAGCATTTAGAGGTCTTAGAGGGAGTTGTTGTGAGCACAAAATTTATAAAAAGACTTTGAAAAATCTTTTGAAACAATTTTGATTAAGTGCTCATGGGTTTTAGCTTTTCGCCATTAACATTGCGAGTTCTGATCGGAAATAATCAGAAGTCATTCAATGTAGCGCGGGTTTTGTACTGAAATGCACGAAAGCTGTAATGAAGAAAATTTTGAGAAACGACATGTTTTTGAAAAACATAAAAAATAACTCTCGCTCAAGCATCTGTAAATACCCGTATCATTGTTGAATGACATTTCTAAGTACGTACAGAATATTGATTAGACGAGAGACATGTCGTGAGAAGAATATTTTTGGATTTTGTCTTTTATATTTTTTATGGCTTTTTGAAGTTTTCTATTTTTTATATTTTTGATTTTGAAAAAGTATGTATATATTTACCAAAAATATATACATAAATATTTACAAACAAATGTTTACCAAAATATTTACATGCGAAGCTTTATGAAGGAAATCAAATGGTTAGATGCATTTTTCGATGCATCACCAAAATATTTACTCGTTGAGGTGCGAGTCCCGAACTGATATGTCCGGAAGTCATCGGGTTAAGCGCGGGTTCTAGAGCGAGTCTCTCAGAAGCCATTTGTGAAATTTCATCAAACTTCACATTCATCGTCTCCATTATCTTTTTCGTTCTCCTGTTATACACCCTGAATGCCCTGGAGTTTTCAGAATACCCAATAAAGATTCCAATATCACCCTTAGCCTTCAACTTTCCCAGATCTTCCCTATCATTTGTTGGATAGCATAAAGCGCCAAATACATGAAGATAAGAAATATCCGGTTTCTGTTGTTGACAAGTTCATATGGGGTTTTATTGAATCTTGGATGGATTAGGGATCGGTTTTGAGTAAAACAAGCAGTAGAGACAGCATCAGCCCATAAGAATAGTGGTGCACTGGAATAAATCAGCATAGTGCGAGCAGCTTCTACAAGGGTTCGATTCCTTCTTTCAACTACCCCATTCTGCTGTGGAGTTCTAACCGCTGATGTCTGGTGAGTAATACCAGTTTCTTCAAAGAATGTTCTTAACTCCTGATTGACAAATTCCGTGCCATTATCCGTTCTTACTATCCTAACTGGAGCTTGAAGTAGAACTTGAATCCGCTTCAGAAAGGCGATGATGGTGCTTGGTGCTTCATCTTTTGATCTCAAGAACTTTACCCATGTATATCTTGAATAGTCGTCAACAATTACAAGAATATACTTTTTCCCATTTATGCTTTGAACTCTCATTAGGCCACATAAGTCCATATGCAACAAATGCAACCTATCAACCGAACTAGGTACTGGTTTAGGTTTAAATGTTGCTCTTTTGCTCTTTCCCTGCTCACATGATGGACATAGGTGTTCTTTGGTGTATTTAAATTTAGGAAGACCGGAGACGATGTTGTCTTTGGCAAGCTTGTTGATCGTGTCAAAGTTCAGATGGGACAAACGTCTATGCCATAACCAGGATTTTGTTTCACCTGCCCTGGTCATGAGACAAATCGGAGATGAAGAGGCCATTTGGTTTATGTCAATTGCATAGAGATTGGTGCCACGATTCCCAATTAAGAGATCATTCCCCACCAAATTCCTGACAAAACAAGTGTTTCTCCTAAAAGCAACCTCTAAATCTGCATCACAAAATTGTCCGACTGAGAACAGATTGTGTCCCAACCCTTCGACATAGTAAACCCGAGTGATCAAGTAATTTCCAAACCGAAGATCTCCATAACCCAGAATAGCTACAACATGATCATTCCCAAACCGTACAGTCCCCATGAACTGCCACACAAAATTGATCAGCAGCTTCAGATTCCCGGTCATGTGCTTGGAGCAACCCGAGTCAACGATCCAAAGATAAATTTCAATGACCTGCAAAGAACAGAGGATTTTGTATATGGAAACCGTTTAACATTTAGTTCCAAGGGGTTAGATGTAACAGGTGAATTACACTTAGAACTGGTTTCCTGAGATGCATTGGGAACTATTTCTAATGTGCCATTCTTAAGTGTGAACATTCTACCCGTTGGTTTCCATGCACAAAACTTAGAGTGATCCTTAGGCAATAGGCTGCTAGTGGTTTTTCTAGCTTTTGCAATAAGTCTTCGAATAAATCTAGACTTAGCCTTAGTTACTAAAGGAACCTTTTTCTGTTCAGGCATATCATTCTTTTTCACATCATTAGAAACATTATCATCACAAGCATTTACAGACAAAGTTTTCTTTTGCATTAAACAATCAGAATCATTACATGCATTAGAAACAGGAGTCTTATCATTACAACTAGATGATACATGTTTCTTCTTGGAAAGCGATAAATTCCTAGGGTGTTCTTCTACTTTCTTGCTTGCACTCTCAGAAACAGGCGAGACACTAGGTTTCTTGTTATGGCTCCTAGACTGTCTTTTGCTCCTAGAGTTGCTTTCTATTCCTGTAGAAGGTAAGGCACACTCATTAGAATTTTTGTTGTTGTCCTGAGATGTTGTAGTAGCATTCCTAGACTCATTTGGAGTATCTTTCTTACTTTTGTCTATCGCCCTATATGTTTTAGATGTAGAGGAAGACGCAGTAGTGGGACTAATCCTATAAAGGCCAGGTGCTATTACTTTTGATGTTTGGACAACTGCTTTCTCTTTTTGTTTCTCACTAGGCAAGGGGGTTAATGATGCAATACCCGTAGTTTCCTCACCTTTTCCTTTTTGAATTTCGAGTTGAGACTTCAAAAGATTGATTTGATCTTGCATATTTTTGTAAGAGCGCTCATACGACAATTTGTCATACTTGCATTCTTCCTTTTTTGTATCAAGTTGTTTAAAATATGTGCAATTTTGTTTTTCAAGTTTCAAAAGCGCCTTTTCATATTTTTCAACAATTTGGGAAGTCTCAGCTCGAAGTGTTTCATCATCCTCAACAGAATATGTTTGGAAAATAATGGACATAATATCGGTCGATAGAGCTTCGAAGAGAGAGAGAGTCATTTTGCTTTTCCAAAACTTTTATGTGTTCCAAGTATTCATTAGCTTCCTTCACTAAGGATTTGTGGTCCTTAATAAATTCTGCAGACTCTTTTAAAAGATTATTTTCCACATTTTGAACAACCGCATAGATTGCAGCAACATGTGGATTAATTTCCTTTTCAAAAATCTTTTTCAGTTCATCCTGAACACCCGGAAACCATTCAAACTTGTTATTGTTAATTTTGGAAGCCACAATACGTTGAAGTTTCTCAATTCTCTGTTTAAGATCAACCAAATATAGTCTAGCTGCACTTGAATCATAAGTGTTTTTAGATGCCATTTGTTCGATGTTAGGCAGATGTTTTGAGACAGCCTTTTGTCTTGTGAAAACCACTGGTTTTTGAAAAAACAGAGGTGACTCCTTTTTAACAAGATGAACCCCAGCAAGTTTGTTAGCTTCATTATAGTCAATGGGTTTTATTTCTGTGTTCAATTGTCTCATTTTCTTTCTACTCTTTTCTGAAAGCTCAATCGTTTCATCAGAATCATGAACCGAAGGAGGGTCATGAATAGCATTTATTAAATTACCATTAAAAAGCACATTCTGTTCTTTCTGAGCTTTCTTGAGAATATAAGGGTTTTCATAACCGATAGCCACCTTTTTTAATGTATGTAAAATCGGGTTTGGATCGTTTATTAACAAGTTAACTGTTTGAGCAGAATGACCCGTTTTTACAAGCAAATCATCCAACTTTGCAATGGTTTCCTTTTTGTCATTGATCTCTTTAAGAAGATCCTTTTCACGTTTTGAAAACCTTTCATTCAACTCCTTCTTTTCTTTTTCAAGATTGGAATAAGTTGATTTTTGTTTTGAAAGCTGGTTGGTTAGTTCAGAAATTTCCTTGTTAAGAGATTTAATTTGCTTATTCAAATTAACATTTAGAGTGTCAAATTTGATTTGTAAACGTTTCTCTCTTAACTCAGAATCTTTTAAGCTAACCTCAAGTTCCGACTGTTTTTTGTTATGAAAATCATAAGCTCTTGCATTCACCTTATATCTCTCAAGCTCAGTGGTCAATTTTTCATTCGCGGCCTTAACATCGCGATTGACCTTTTTGACCTTTTCTATTTCTACACTACAATTTTGCAATAATGATTCAAACATAGCACGTGTTTCCTCATCATTATCAGTATGCTGTGACTCGAATTCTTCATTAGGATCCATATCTGAAGTTACCAAATTAGTATTACTACAACTTGGTTCGTCCATGTATGTATCATAAATGAGATTAGGAGTCTCAGGATGCTGTTCATTTTGAGGTGACATATCAAATATTTCATTATTGTGACATGTAGCATATGGTTGTACCTCAGAAACCGCATTAGTGTCAAAAGCAGGAGGTGCTTCTGAGTCTGTGCCGTACTTTGCCTCCTGGAGATTTGCCATAAAAATGCAGTTTGCATCGATGTCCTCTTGATCTTCTGAAGCATCCATAATAGCCATGAAGTCATTCTCTTCTGCACTCAACTGAAGCCCAGTTGTTTCCTTGTTTGCCAACATTAATGCTTTCTGCAAATACGCTGGATCCCTTTTATTCGGCTTGTCTGGACAGTTCCTAGCCATGTGACCAATACCCTGACAGTTGAAGCACTTCATCACATTTCCCTGATTTCTATTCCCAGCTCCCTGAGCAACATTCCCAAACTGATTCCCAGCATTCTGTACCCTTTGATTACCAACAGCTGTACCCATCTGATTCCCGGCATACTGACCCATCTGATTACCAACATACTGCCCTGCATTCTGATTACCCATCTGAAATCTTGGAGCATATCCCTGCTGATTCCCATATCTCCCAACCATCTGTCCTTGCTGTCCCATGTTGAAACTCGGCTGTGCAATCTGCTTGTTGCGAGTATTCGATGAGATTCGTTGATTGTTGTTGGTGGGTGTGGAGTAACGTCCTTGGAATGCTTTTGATAGGTAAGCAAAAGCTTGAGTCAAAGCAGCAGTTGACTCATCCTGATCGTCTTGATCTGGGTGTTGTGGGTATTGTTGTTGTGGGATTACATGTTGTTGTTGTGGGTAGAATGGTTATTGTGGAATATACTGTTGTTGCATGAATTGCTGAGTGGATGATGATGATGATGACGGTTGTGCACAGACTGTTGCAGGTGTAGGTGATTGGACTATGAGTGTAAGAGGATCTTGTTGTTTTGCTTGTTTCTCTTTTCTGAATTCATTTGCCTCTGCTTGGTTTTGTTTGAGAAAGTCATAGAGTTGATCGTAGTTCACATCATGAAGATTCTTAGTTTGGTTGACAATAGTAACATATCGCCCCCATTCTTCTGGAAGGTTGTTGATGAACTTGATGTTTTGAACAATTTGTTTAGGTGCCAAATTGTTTCTGATCAACTCATTCATTAGAGTACAAAACCATGTGTAGTAAGATTCAATCTGTTCGGCTGGTGTTGCTGTGAACTTCTCCCATTCTGTCAGAAGCTTGTTTTCCATTTCTTGAATGCCAATTTCTGTACCATGACAAAGACGTCTAACTCGATCCCACATTTCTTTGGCAGTTTCACAGCTATCTACAGCACAAAATATTTCTTGTGGTAGACCGAGTTGGATTAGATGCATTGCTAGGTGATCAGCTTCAATTTGCTTCCAATCTGCTTCAGTGTAATCCGATTCCTCTTTGAGTCTGTATGTTGGATCGACGGGAGGTTCTGCATTAGGGTTTCCAGCTGTTTCTTCAATCTCACCAGGCTGGAATGGACCTTTTTTGACGGAGTTAACCAAGAGTATACCTTGTCCATTAGGTTTGGATCTCATATATCGAAGCATACGACTCGTCCATGGAAGGTAACCACCTTTTTCCAACATTGGAGGTCGATTTTCTGAACCTGCGGCATGAATGTCTTGTTGTGTAGTCATCTTTAAAATATAATGTATGATAAAGTGGATTTAGGATCTTTGCAACAAAGTAGGAGACGTTGTTGTTGACGGTTGAACTTGGTTGATGTTGTTGTGAAGCTTTGTTACGGTGGAAATTTTGGTTTGGAAACTTAAAACCTCAATAACTTCATTCTGGAGCGTTTTCAGGCCTCGAAACTTGGGTTGAATGAATAAATTCTCCTCGGTCTCACGGTCGTTTTGACAGGTCGTGGACTGAAAACGGAGTTACGGTTCAAAAGTTATAACCGTTTGAAGTTTTGACGTAAAATGACAACTTTGAAATCGTTATACACAAGTACGAGGGCCAAAACTGCCAATTCTGGAAGTTCCCAAAGGCTGCTAGAAAGTACAGGGACTGAAAATGACAACTCTGAAAACTGCTAAAAATTCTTTGTTGTCCGATATCGCAATTGGTAATGTATCTCGGACAGAACTGCGATAAGCTTCTCGGACAGAACTGCGATAAGCTTCTCGGACTTCAAATGCGATAACAATTGCGATAAGTCTCTAAGTTGTCAACTGCGATATGGTCAATTGCGATAGAGCTAAAATGCGATGTCAACTGCGATAAGGCAAACGCGATAAGGCCAAATGCGATACCTATCGCAATTCTTATACAAGAATGCGATAACAAACTGCGAATTGCGACAACTCGCTGCTTTTCTTCAATTGCGATAAAACGCAGATTTACCCACTTTTGTTGACTTTTAGCTTCTAGACCATGCACCCCCCATACATGTCAGTCATATTTCTGCCACTTTTTCACTAACTATCACTGACTTTCCCAACTCAATAATTCACCTTAATAAACAATTCATAAACAAATCTTATACAAGATTTGCTACCTTTGTTCGATCAAAGAGGTGAAGAACAAACCAAAAATCCAAACTTTCACAACTGTAAACAAGTGAAACACTAAAAATATCACAGAAACCAATTCGTATAACCTCAAAACAAACACAACTTACTTTAAATTTTGTTTAGATCGATTTGAAGAAAAAACATAAGTTGTAATTTTTCTAGTGAAAGAAAAAATAACAAAGGATGTTTTTAATCTTTAGGATCAAACAAAACTAAAGATAATCCTACCTTGAAACCTTGCTCTATGATACCACTTGTAATCCTCGACTTCACCTTTGAAGATGAACCGATCACTTTAACATACAACACAAACTAGAACAAGATGATGACACTCACAAACACAATAAGAGAACAAGAGTAGTATGGATCGTATGATATAAATTTCAAGTCAAATGATTATATTCAAGTGAAGAAGATAATACAAAGACTTGGGGGTGTTACTCTCTCACACACACACTCTCTTTTTCTTATCTAAAATGAGGCACTTTGTAAATGAGATGTGTGTGTGTGTATATACGGTTCACAGCCAACACATATGAAATGTGTGGGCTTTGACTTGGACCTAAGGTGGGCTTTGTATTTGCACTACACTTAAACACATGAAACACTTATAGTTCTAATGCTACAAGCCCACTTTACAACATATTACACTTGACACATTTATTCTAAATGCCAAAATGACCATCACTTCTAAGTAGCATTAAATTAAATGCTAACAGAATCTTCTGTTTCTCAAGGCATGGAGAACAATTGACCGTGCATATGTTGATAAGGGCTTTAATGGTCAAAGTTGGTTTCGATACAGAGAAAATGCACTGCGCAATGAACCAATAAACAACCGTGAACTGACATGTATGCTTTTACATTTTCTTTATGTCAACCCTTTCAAGCTGTTGATATCATGTTCTATTCAGTCTTCTATGAAAATAATCTTTTAGCCATATATAGTCGATGTTGGTGTGGTTTTGTGTTGTGTTCCCAGAACAGGGTTAAGATAATCAATCAAGGTACCGGATATTCACTTAAAATCGTGTAATCACTTTCCAATAGAAACTATTCGACCCTATGCCTGGGTTACACGAATATCTCTATGGGATAAGACCAAGTGATGTTCTTGTTTTAGGCACAAATCAAGAACCGAATGCTTTCAAGTGTTTAGGTTTTCTGTATATGTTTTCATGTCGTCATAATGATCTCTATATATAAGAAAGAGATATACTCAAACCCTAGTCCAAGGAAATCCAGAAAATATTGGCCAAATATTTTCCATATACTTTCCTTAATTCTAGCCAAAGTGGTTACTACCAGCAGGAACAAGCTTACCAGCAGGAATAAGCTTACCAGCAGTAACAAGCTTACCAGAATCGTTTGCTTAGCAGCACAATAAATTGTACTAGCAGCATAATCTATTGCCTAGCTACTCAGCAGCAGTATTATTGTACTAGCAGCAGTATCAATAACACTAGCAGCAGAATGTTCTGCATCAGCAGCACAATGATAATACTAGCAGCAGAATCACCTGCATCAGCAGTATTATCATTTATACTAACAGCAGAAACATAAACCACTTAATATGAGTCAGGGTAAACATTGACCTGATGGGTGTACACTCCGTACCTCAAAGCCCATTACCAGGTGTGAATTAATCCCTCAAGTGTACTAAATTTTCCAACAATCCTCCCCAAATTTAGTTCACTACTTTTGCATGAAAAACAAACATCAAACAAACATGTGCATAAATGAAAATATCTTGAAGATTGAATTCTCATCTTAGTACATTACACTCAGTGTGAAAAGGTATTTCAGTTCTGTACATTCTGAAACTACAAGGAGTCTCAAAATGCCAAACGAAGAGTATCGACGAGGATGTGGAGGATGCGGGGATTCCACATCAACATCTTCAAGAGTATTCATATCATTCACTTGTAAATAAAGTGCATCTGTGTTCATAAACAACTCACTGATTTTAGATTTCAGTAGTTCTTCTTTGTTGGTGATCAGCTTCAAGCTGTTTTGATATGAGCGTGCATCAACTTTATTTCTTCCCAGCTCGTCTCTAACTTCTGAAAAATAACATCCCACCGAGAGCTTGAATCTTTTAAGTTTCTCATAAGACATGTTCTTCATATGAGCATTGTTACCAAAAAATTCAAATTCTAATGCACAAAGGTTCTTTGAACGTTCTGCAAGTTCACTACAGTTGTTGTCTGTGAACCAGCATGCTTTTTTATCATGAGATCTCATATAAAGCTCTTCAAGCTTCACTAAGCTTTTCAAGACACCGTCATCTATAACAAGATTGTAACAACCTGTTACATCCAGTAGTCTCAGCTTCTTCAAATTTTCGAATGTGGAAGGTAGGATTGTAATGCCAGAATTAGCAAAGCTAAGGACTTCCGGATTCGAAAGATTTCCTATACAATTTAGATCAAACATCAATAAGCATTCATGGAGACAAAGAGTTCGAAGGTTGGCGGAGAACTGAACAGATGTGGTAACTAATGGATACTACAACTTCTCAAATGCTATAACTTGAAGCTGTTCCATTCCTTCATAAAATCCTGGAGGAAACCTTAGCGACTCATTTCCGTGCATAAGTTTCAAAAGTGAAAGGTTTGGATACTGAAATTCACTAGGAAACTCAGACATGTCCTTGCATTCTAACGAAATTTGCTTGCAAGACTGGCTCATACTGTTAGCTGTTGTCCCAGTCGATACAAGTTGCAAAATATAATCACTGAATAATAATTTTGTATATCGATCTAACCTTTACATGTTTACATTCGATTAGATTGAAGTCGTTTCAATTTTGCAACTTTCGTTGGTTCTGATCGTAACGTGTTCCTTCAATCTGTAACGTGTTCCTCTCCTTTTTCAAGAGTAGATTGAAGTCGTTTCAATTTTGCAACTTTCGTTGGTTCTGATCGTGCACTATCGTCTCCAACGTATTCCAATTGTTATTCAGGTTTGTGTTTATTCTGACAACGTATTTCCACTGAATCCTTCTTCCTGACCAGCGTGTGTTGTCTTTTGTTTACAGCTTTTGGAATCAAAAACCAAACGTAGGCTCTGATGCCAAATGTTGTCCCAGTCGATACAAGTTGCAAAATATAATCACTGAATAATAATTGTGTATATCGATCTAACCTTTACATGTTTACATTCGATTAGTATTTATACGTTCTGATGCGTGGGTTTTGCAACCTTACAACAGGTTTTACCTCTCGAGGGATCTCAAGAGGCTTACAACCCCACCAGGCAGTGTACCTGACCGATGTAGTATAGTGTAGTGGTAAGTACGGGGGATTGATCGTTCTCCACAGGGAATAGTGTTCGTTAGGTATGAAAGGCTACTCTAATTAGGTCTAAGGGTTGAGGAAGATTCTTTTTATGTTTTTATATTTTTTTTTGAAAGCAAGTAAAATCTCGGGTTTGAAAGAGTGGGCGGAATTAGTTGCTAGTCAACTAACCCAAATTTCTACGAATGCAAATAAAATAAAATAACAAAAATGAAAAGTTTGGTGAGAAACTTATGTGTAGAGAAATGTGTTCACTTAGATATCCTTACTCCCTAACTATCTTTTACCGGTTAATTAGTGTGTATTAGTTGCGTGGATGACGGGTGTATTCCTTAATACCAATCGTGGGGTGGCGTACGTACTTCCCCAACTCTACAAGCTCCTACTTCACTCCTATGTCGAGCCGGCTAGGAAGCTCCTAACATGGGATCACTAGAATTCGCTTGTGCATTAAATACAACCATAAAAACCTTTAGTACGCATTTGGTTCATGTTTCTTAAGACGTTCAAGCAAGTTACCGAATATGAAGTTAGCCAGTTTTCTTAAGCCTAACATAGATAAGCAATCATCCAATACAACTAATAACACACTAATAACCAATAATCAATAGCTAGGTTTCATTAGATCTAAGCAAACACAAGATAAATTTAGCCTAACATGTTAATCAAAAGACAAGAATAAGATAAAATCAAACAACACCTAGACATATTGAATGATTAATTGATAACTTATCTTCAATGTAACATGGAAGATCTCAAGGCAAAAAGCCTTGAAAAAGATGCTAAAATCGTCCTAGGGTTTTCTCCCAAAATTCCACACACTAAGTTCTCTTCTAATGACAAAAAATTAGAAAACTATATATAGACTTTTGGATCTGACGGCGTCACGTTATGGAGTGTGACGCCGTCACCTCGCCGCTTTTAGGGTTCCCGGATGACCTTCTTGACGCCGTCCCTCTTTAGCTCTCAAAAAATCCATTCTGGCTTATCAAGGCTTGACGCCGTCGAACCTTGAACGTGACGCCGTCCCTCTTTGATTTAAGCCGTGACGCCCTTGATCAAGTTAAAGCGTGACGCCGTCAGAATTCACATGCTATTTTCACTGGCTTATCATGAGTAAATTTCACGTCCACTTTTTCTTGCCAAGGCATGACGCCGTCCAGAGTAAATTGTGACGCCGTCAAAGGTAACTTTTAGCCGATTTTTGAGACTTTGCCGTTTTCTTCACTTTTATGCTCCAAAAACGTCCAAAATGCCTCCTTTTCCAGATTTCTCCTCAAAAGTACCTAAAATGACAAAAGGAACGATTTAGGGCGATATTTGATCAAATAAATACGATTTAGGGCTTAAATGACCCCTTAAAAGCGGTACACTTTTCGCTTCATCAAATACCCTTACACTTGAGATTTGCTTGTCCTCAAGCAAATGCGCTTTTATTCTAATCAAAATACAAGTTAGGGGTCATTTAATGCAAACATAAAAGTAATTACAACAAATAATCGTTCCACTTTAATCATAATAAGCACGGAGATTACAAACTAGCACCTCACAAGTAGTGTTTAGATACTCACATCTCTCAAGTGTCATCAAAATAAATCTCATAAATGAAAACGGATAATATCTCTCACTACCTGTCATAGCAAATAGATTACCATAGGCTTGGGAAAGGATCGAAAACCTCCTCCACTAGGCGTAAGCACCAAAGATAAACTATCAAAGAGGGCTTTTAAATGGGTTATAACGTTGGGTGTAGGGAAAAGGAAAACACGGTTTTGTTGGATACGGGATATTTTACTGGTGGCGAGTTAAAGATCTTGATTAATTACATGTACTATACAATGTTGCTAAGCCAAGACTAGACTCGATCTTAAGCTAATGAAAGAAAATAACAAAACATAAACATAAAATAAACATAAAATGAAACGGGATGGTAGTCCGTATGTTTTTTCTATTTTTCTTTTTCTCATTTTTTTTGTATTTTTCTTAATTTTTTTTTTTTTTTTTTTTTTTTTTTTTTTTTTTTTTTTTTTTTTTTATTGAATACACTTTTGCCCTACCATCCAAAATAATACATCATAGGGGCATTGCATCCCCCTTACACTTGAACTTTTACATAACTTTACAAATACTAATCTAATGACTCGAATTAAGATAATTGAAAAACTTGGAGTACTTTTTTTTTTAGAATGTTTAGCACATATGGGGGTAATAAATGATGTTCTTCCCCATTACTCCATTACACTAGTACTTTACCCATGAGTCCCAATCGTCCCAAAACAATATGTACAAGGATATGACTCGACTTAGCAACCATGTAATCAACTAGATAATTAACTTGGGTTTAAACAAATGTTGTAACAATAATGCACTAAAAATGAGTGCATACAAGGTAGGCTAAGGCGATTTGGGTGTACATTTTAGTGGGGTGTAACAAATTCTTCCTTTAAGTAAAATGCTTAAAGGTCGAAACGAAAAGATAGGCTCTGAGGGGTGTACTAGGGGTATCGTGTACTAAAAATGAGTACAACGCAAAGGGTGTGGGAGAATTACTTGACTAATGTAGCCAATGTAATTATAACAAAAAGACAGGTGTAAAACAATGGGTTAATCCTAATGCCTCTTATCATGTAGTAAATCTAACTACACGAATGTAGTCTCACTTGTGGCCTCGGAATGGTCCTAACGCAAGTTCCAGAATCTAAGTGCTACCGGTACACACATCATAGCATAAATGCTTTTCCTACCAATTCTAGGGGCGAACCTCACATATTTGGGGGTGGAAAATTTTTTTAGTGGTACGGTTTTTGTGCTAGTAATATAACTCCTATCCGTGAGACGCTCATTAAGATCAAAGTTTCACTCCTATATGTTGTAAAAAATTTTAAATTTGGCACTAAAATTGCCCTAACAGGTATTTATCTCAGTTTTATTACACATCTACTATTAAACAAACAAAAATCAAGCGCAATTGTATTCTCAAAAATCGTACTTTTACCCCCCCCCCCCCCCTTACACTTAAGATGAACATTGTCCCCAATGTTCAATTAACAAGATGTAAAAGAAAAAAGTAAAAGAATGAAATCAAATACTCCCTGATTCGTTCGGTGGATAATGAAATTACACGGTTAAATCTTCTTCCAAGGTAATGTTGAAGCTCCATGACTAATGCATCGCCATAAGCTTGATCCAAAAACATTTCCTTGTCCAAAATAACCTGTTAAACCTGAGAAAACAAACACGAAAACCTGCATAACATCGGCGGGATAAATCTATATATAAGGATATAATGCTTGTGGAATGATAATTTTGCAGATTCCTGGAGATTATAAGTTGGAGATTTTAATAAAAACTTTTTATGAAAACAAAACTTTCAAAAATTTCTGGAAATTAAATCTGACGCCGTCAGGTTATAAACCCTGACGCCGTCAGAAATGACCTGACAAAAATTCTCATTTTAAGTTTCCGGAAAATTTCTGGAAAAACCTTTACCTTACTTCCTGGAAATCCTGCAAAACATCATTATGACTCGATACAAGCATTTGACTCTAACAAATACTAATATGTATGCTAATTTAATATTATTACGATTCATGTTCATTTGTGTTCTAATAAACCGATTTAGATTTCCCTTACACTTATCTTTTGCAAAATACCTTTATATGTAGTTAAGACGAAGTTAAAAACAACATAAAGCATTTTCACAATTTAGTTTTGAACATGAATCAATACTAATAAAAATTAAACACACATACGGAAACAAATAAAATCAAACAAACAAATAAATAAACACACAAAGCAAATAAAGCTTGGGTTGCCTCCCAAGAAGCGCTTTTCTTTATTAACGAGTCTTGTAGCTAGACTCAAAGTCACGTACATTACGTGACTTCTTCATCGAAAGTTATGTCTTCCTCATTGATCATTTCATTACCATTTTCTTGATAATGCTTGACTCGTTGAATATTCACAGTGAATTCTCTATCCTCGTCGTCAATTAATACAACGGCTCCAGTTTTAGAGGAGCTCCTTACGGTAAAAGGTCCATACCATCTAGATTTAAGTTTCCCAGGAAATAGCCTTAAGCGAGAATTATATAATAAGACCTTGTCCCCTTCTGAAAACTCCTTGGGTCTCTTAATCCGTTGGTCATGCCATCTTTTCGCCCTCTCTTTGTATGTAATGGAAGATTCATAAGCCTCTAATCTCAATTCATCAAGCTCTTGGAGCTGTAAGAATCTATTTGTTCCTGAAACTGTATAATCCAAATTACAGGCCTTAAGTGCCCAATATGCTTTGTGTT
The DNA here is from genome assembly GCA_021014915.2 of Artemisia tridentata subsp. tridentata. Classification (NCBI taxonomy): domain Eukaryota; kingdom Viridiplantae; phylum Streptophyta; class Magnoliopsida; order Asterales; family Asteraceae; genus Artemisia; species Artemisia tridentata. The sequence continues at coordinate 403,356,974 of CP139505.1, read as the reverse complement.
CCAGTTCTACTGGAAGGTGGCATGCCTTGCCATATACCATACGGAACGGGGTTGTCCCGATTGGTGTCTTATAGGTGGTTCGAAATGCCCACAAAGCCTCATCGAGCTTAAAAGACCAATCTTTTCTGTTTTGATTAACCGTTTTCTCTAATATTCTCTTTATGGCTCTATTAGTGTTTTCGACTTGACCGTTGGTCTGAGGATGGTAAGCGGTGGAGAATCGGTGAGAGACTCCATATCTTTTCATAACCTTCTCCATTTGCGAATTGCAAAAATGAGTTCCCCTGTCACTAATAAGAGCCTTCGGAATTCCAAACCTAGCGAACAATTTTTTTAAGAAATGAATGACTACCCTAGCGTCATTAGTCCTAAGGGCTTGTGCTTCCACCCATTTCGAAACATAATCAATGGCCACCAAGATGTATTCATTCCCTCCAGAAGATGGGAAGGGTCCCATGAAATCAATTCCCCAAACATCGAAAACCTCACAAACTTGTATATAATTCTGTGGGGCTTCATCCCTCCTAGAGATATTCCCAGCTCTTTGACATGCGTCACAAGTTTGTATCATTCCCTTCACATCACGAAATATTGTAGGCCAATAGAACCCCGCGTCGAAGACCTTTCGTGCAGTAGTGCTTATTCCATGATGTCCTCCAGATGGACCTGCATGACACTCTTTCATAATTCTGACAGCCTCCTTTTCCGAAACGCAACGCCTGATTACCTGGTCCGGACATCTTCGGAATAAGAAGGGTTCATCCCAAAAGTAGTACTTTAATTGATTAAAGAACCTCTTTTTTTCATGCCTGCTCATATGCTCAGGAATGACTCTACTTGCCAGGTAGTTAGCATAATCCGCATACCAAGGTTCAGAATCATTTATTGACATGAGCTGCTCTTCAGGAAATGTTTCCCGAATCTCACTCTTGTCAGATTCAGCGAGGCTGGGGTTTTCGAGACGAGAGAGATGATCAGCCGCAAGGTTCTCTGCTCCTTTCTTATCACGAATTTCAACATCGAACTCTTGCAATAGTAGGATCCAACGGAGTAACCGTGGTTTAGCATCCTGTTTAGCGAAAAGATATCGAATAGCTGAATGATCCGTAAAAACAACCGTTTTAGAAAGGACAAGATACTGGCGAAATTTATCAAAAGCGAATACCACGGCTAGTAATTCCTTTTCAGTGGTAGTGTAGTTTTCTTGAGCAGGATTCATGGTTTTGCTAGCGTAGTATATTGGCTGAAAGTGTTTGTTAAGCCTTTGGCCTAATACTGCTCCAACAGCATAATCACTAGCATCGCACATGATTTCAAAAGGTAACTCCCAGTTAGGGGTAACCATAATTGGAGCTTGGGTAAGTTCCTGCTTCAATAGATCGAATGCGTCCTTGCACTCTTGAGAGAAGTCGAACGGGGCATCCTTCATGAGCAACTGAGTCATTGGTTTAGCTACCTTTGAGAAATCTTTAATGAATCTCCTATAGAAGCCAGCATGACCCAAAAAGCTACGGATTGCCTTGACAGTTGTTGGATAGGGAAGTTTGGATATAGCTTCAATTTTTGCCCGATCTACTTCAATTCCACTTCCTGAAATTTTGTGCCCTAGCACAATCCCTTCTTTCACCATAAAGTGGCACTTTTCCCAGTTTAGTACCAAGTTAGTCTCCTCACAACGTTTGAGCATTTTCTCAAGGTTAGCAAGACAGCGATCAAAAGAGTTTCCAAAGACCGAAAAATCATCCATGAAGACCTCCATGCTGTCTTCCATTAACTCATGGAAGATTGCCGTCATGCAGCGCTGGAAAGTGGCGGGGGCGTTACATAGTCCAAAGGGCATTCGCTTGTAGGCGAAGGTGCCATAAGGGCATGTAAACGTGGTCTTTTCTTGGTCCTCAGGAGCGATAGGGATTTGGAAATACCCTGAGAACCCATCTAGGAAGCAATAGTACTCATGCCCTGCTAACCTTTCCAACATTTGGTCGATAAATGGGAGAGGGAAATGATCTTTTCGGGTTGCATCATTCAACTTCCTATAATCGATGCACACACGCCATCCAGTTACTGTTCGTTGAGGTACTAACTCATCCTTATCGTTCTTCACTACTGTCATTCCTCCCTTTTTCGGTACAACCTGTACAGGGCTTACCCATGGACAGTCGGAAATTGGGTAAATTAGCCCTGCATCTAGGAGCTTAATGACTTCCTTTTTCACGACTTCCTTAATGTTGGGGTTTACTCGTCTTTGAGGCTGCACGGTGGGTTTATAATCCTCCTCCATGAGGATTTTATGCGTGCAAAAGGTAGAGTCAATCCCCTTGATGTCGGCTACATTCCATGCTATAACTCCTTTATATTTTTTTTAAACTCCTAAGAGTTTATCCTTTTGTTCACTTTTCAAAGAAGAGCTTATGATTACCGGAAGTTGATCTTCTCCTTGAAGGAAGGCATATTCAAGGTTGTTCGGGAGTTCCTTGAGTTCTAACGTGGGTGGCTCGATGATGGAAGGTTTAAGTTTGTTCTCGGGTTTACGAAGCTCAAGCTGTTCGATTTCTTGTCTGGGATAGAAGGAGACTGCATTTACATCCATAGTCTTCTCCTCCTCTAAGATGGGTGAGAGAGCTTCATCTCGCAACCAACCAGCTTCTACCTGTTCATCTACACAATTATCAATCTCGTCGGATAGTTCATCGATTTCTTCGATGAAATACAGTTGATTATCTGCTTCGAGAGAAAGATTCATTATGTCCTTGATGTCGAAGGTTAAGCTATCGGCCCCCACTCGTAAGGTTAGTTTGCCGTCATGAACATCAATAACAGCACGAGAAGTCACAAGGAAGGGTCTTCCTAGAATGATGGGCACAAGATCATCTTCTTCCATTTCTAGGATGACGAAGTCAACTGGAAATTTAAACTTCCCTACCTTAACCAGCACATTCTCGCATATTCCTAAGGGGTATTTGACTGATCTATCGGCCAGTTGGATGCTCATACGGGTTGGTTTCAACCCAGAATACCCTAGCTTGAGGAACATGGAATGCGGCATAAGATTGATGCTTGCTCCTAAGTCGGCTAAAGCATTCTTGACTGAAAGCGATCCAATTGAACAGGGCAAGGTGAAACTACCTGGATCGTCCACCTTCTTTGGTAGCCCTCGTTGAGTCACCACAGAACATTCTTCTCCTAAGGTTACAAGACCCTCGAGTCCTTTCCTGTTGGTGAGCAGCCTCTTGAAGTATGTACTATATTTGGGCATATGATAACATGCATCAAGAAGGGGTATGGTGACAACCGAATTTTTCAAATATGACAAGAATCTTTTATTATCATTTTCGACCTTTTGATTCTTGAGGCGAGATGGGTATGGGACTTTAATGGGTTGCTTGGCAGAAATAGGTGGGGATGGAGTTACCGGAGGGGTTTGCTCGGGATTTTCGTCGTTCACATTACCTTCCTCCTCATGAGGGGTGTCGGGTTCCATGACGTTAGATTGTTGAGCTGGGTAAGGTGGATCCTTAGTAGTTGTTCCAGCACGAGTGGTGATGGCGAGTAAGGGATCTCTTTGAGGTTTGCCAAGGCCGTCGAGAGTGGCGTTGAGTTCTGCGAATTTGGCCTTCACGTTGGTTTGTTGGCTATTGATAAGGTTGTCGAGACCATTTAGTTGCAGATTCTTTTCAAACGTGAAATGCCCGAGATCATCCTCAAAAGTGCTCCTAACCTTATAGTCAGGATATTCTCCTCCTCCCTCTTCTCTCACAAGATTTCCCCAAGGGGTGAAATCATTGTTTTGGTAGAAAGTTAAGAGCGAAGGATCATCGAAGATGTCGTGGCTTGACAAGCATGCTTGTTCGGTGGTGGTATCATCCTCGCATTCCTCCACTTCATGCGGGCCACCACATTGATCACAGATCAAGTATGGGTTTGATAACCGCTTAGTTGGTTGCGACTTGTCTAGATAAGATACCTGATCATTCAATCTACTCACCCGGCTAGCAAAAGGAGGCTCTTTCATGATCTTGGAAACGCTCATGATCGAATCGGGTTCATCCCAGGTATCGTCTTGATCATTTGCGTATTCCTCAATTCTACTCCATCCTTCCTCAACGCTTAGTTTGGCTATTTTTCCTTTTGATGAATTATTAATGCCCAATTGGTCGTTTTTGGAGACACTGTCATAAAAGATTTGGACAAGAAGCCAGAGTTCAATGCCATGATGAGGGACCTGTCTAATTAGATCCTTGAATCTAACCCAAGATTTGTGAATAGGTTCTGCTGGTCCAACATGGAAGCGGAGGATTTCGTCTCTCAACTTTGAAGTTCTTCCTATGGGAAAGAATTTTTCATAGAATTTTGAGATAAGCTGTTCCCATGTGAAGATGGATTCGGAAGGAAGTTGGTTATACCAGTCTCCGGCTCTTTCATGAAGGGAGAAGGGAAAGAATCGCAACCGGGAGGTATCTCTAGTGGCTCCGTCCGTATGGAGGGTATCCACTATTTTCAGGAAGTCCTTGATGTGTTGGATTGGATCTTCAGTTTTCAATCCGTGAAACTTGCATACACTTTGGACCAGCCAAATATCAGTTGCACGCAAGACCCCATCCGTGTGTTCATTTGGAAAAACGATAGCATTGGAAAAACCACGAGGGGTGGGAGAAGAGTAGTCCTTGAGACATTTAGGGATTGGGATTTCGGGAACTTCCATATCGTGATTGGGTTGAGGGCTAGGAGGTGTAGAATGATGATTGGATTCTTCCTCGGAGAGGGCATCATCAAAATTGATCGTGGATGGTTCAGCCGCTTGGTGGAGTCGCCTTAATTTATGCATTTCCCTTTCGGGTTCAGCATAGGGTGTGGCAAGAGTCTTTATCGAGCTTCGGCTCCTAGTGATTCTAAGATTAGGGGGGTCATCATCCAAAATTATGGAATATCCTCCTAAAGTGCGGGCTCTAGGAGGTGGTGGTTGTTGTGGTGGGGTGTTGTGGGGATTAAGGATATTACCATCTTCCATGATGTCGGATGGTAATGGTTACGAACAAAGAAACGAAGAAAATAGATAGACTAAAGAAAACCTAGAAAAATAAAATAAAAATCTCACTAGAAAGGAATCTAGTGAGTAGACCTAATAGAAATAAAAATTCAACCTAAACAATAACTATTCCCCGGCAGCGGCGCCAAAAACTTGATGCGTGGGTTTTGCAACCTTACAACAGGTTTTACCTCTCAAGGGATCTCAAGAGGCTTACAACCCCACCAGGCAGTGTACCTGACCGATGTAGTATAGTGTAGTGGTAAGTACGGGGGATTGATCGTTCTCCACAGGGAATAGTGTTCGTTAGGTATGAAAGGCTACTCTAATTAGGTCTAAGGGTTGAGGAAGATTCTTTTTATGTTTTTATATTTTTTTTTGAAAGCAAGTAAAATCTCGGGTTTGAAAGAGTGGGCGGAATTAGTTGCTAGTCAACTAACCCAAATTTCTACGAATGCAAATAAAATAAAATAACAAAAATGAAAAGTTTGGTGAGAAACTTATGTGTAGAGAAATGTGTTCACTTAGATTTCCTTACTCCCTAACTATCTTTTACCGGTTAATTAGTGTGTATTAGTTGCGTGGATGACGGGTGTATTCCTTAATACCAATCGTGGGGTGGCGTACGTACTTCCCCAACTCTACAAGCTCCTACTTCACTCCTATGTCGAGCCGGCTAGGAAGCTCCTAACATGGGATCACTAGAATTCGCTTGTGCATTAAATACAACCATAAAAACCTTTAGTACGCATTTGGTTCATGTTTCTTAAGACGTTCAAGCAAGTTACCGAATAGGAAGTTAGCCAGTTTTCTTAAGCCTAACATAGATAAGCAATCATCCAATACAACTAATAACACACTAATAACCAATAATCAATAGCTAGGTTTCATTAGATCTAAGCAAACACAAGATAAATTTAGCCTAACATGTTAATCAAAAGACAAGAATAAGATAAAATCAAAAAACACATAGACATATTGAATGATTAATTGATAACTTATCTTCAATGTAACATGGAAGATCTCAAGGCAAAAAGCCTTGAAAAAGATGCTAAAATCGTCCTAGGGTTTTCTCCCAAAATTCCACACACTAAGTTCTCTTCTAATGACAAAAAATTAGAAAACTATATATAGACTTTTGGATCTGACGGCGTCACGTTATGGAGTGTGACGCCGTCACCTCGCCGCTTTTAGGGTTCCCGGATGACCTTCTTGACGCCGTCCCTCTTTAGCTCTCAAAAAATCCATTCTGGCTTATCAAGGCTTGACGCCGTCGAACCTTGAACGTGACGCCGTCCCTCTTTGATTTAAGCCGTGACGCCCTTGATCAGGTTAAAGCGTGACGCCGTCAGAATTCACATGCTATTTTCACTGGCTTATCATGAGTAAATTTCACGTCCACTTTTTCTTGCCAAGGCATGACGCCGTCCAGAGTAAATTGTGACGCCGTCAAAGGTAACTTTTAGCCGATTTTTGAGACTTTGCCGTTTTCTTCACTTTTATGCTCCAAAAACGTCCAAAATGCCTCCTTTTCCAGATTTCTCCTCAAAAGTACCTAAAATGACAAAAGGAACGATTTAGGGCGATATTTGATCAAATAAATACGATTTAGGGCTTAAATGACCCCTTAAAAGCGGTACACTTTTCGCTTCATCACGTTCTCTGTGAACCATCATGTCCATTCGGTAAAAGGTATAACCGAATCTTAACTACCATAACTAACTTCTAACTAACAATAACCGAATAACGGTTATAAACTATCTAATAAACATGTTCGGCCCTTAGGCTTTCATTTGTTACATATACACTAAGCAATGTCGAGATTATAGTCCACATTCTCCTCCTTAATCTTGATCGTTGCTTTGTCCTAGATCTTGAACTCCGAGCATTTGACGCATAGTGACAAATTTCAGTCTTGGTAAAGCTTTAGTCAATATATCTGCTCTTTTTAATTCGCCACTAACGTGTTCCACCTTGATGTGTCCATTCTCTACGCATTCACGAATGAAATGATAGCGAATGTCGATATGCTTACTTCTTCCATGAAAAACTGGGTTCTTGACGAGTACTATTGCTGAGATGTTATCAATCTTCAGTGTTATTCTTTCCTCCTTCCAACCCGTTAGTTCACTAAGTAGCCTTTTCAACCATAATGCTTGACATGCATCTCCAGTAGCTGCCATGAATTCTGATTCACATGATGAGAGTGCCACTGTTGGTTGCTTCTTAGTGCACCAGGTAATAGGTGATTCTCCAAAATAAAATACTATTCCAGTAGTTCCTTTTCCTTGATCAGTATTGATTCCATAACTACTGTTGCTATAACCTGTAATTTTGCAGCCGCCATCCTTCTTGTATATAATTGCATGCTCCTTTGTTCCTTTGATGTATCAGATTACTTGCTTTATTTCCTTTAGGTGATGATCCTTTGGTTCTTGCATAAATCTGCTGAGTAGTCCGACTGAGTAACTAAGATCTGGTCTTGTATGTAGTAGATACCTGAGACATCCTATTAAGCTTCTGTAATAAGTTGCGTCAACTGAGTTTCCATCTTCCGCCTTGACCAACTTAGTACCGGGATTCATTGGTATCTTCGTGTCATTACTTTCCATCATACTTGTTTCTTTCAAAATCTTGTTGATGTAACCTGTTTGCTTGATTGTAATCTCTCCTCCTGTCTGAGTAACTTCTATCCCTAGGTAATAAGCTAACAATCCTAAGTCGCTTATTTCAAATTTATCTTCCATATGGGATTTGAACAAGTCTATTTCCTTCCTTGGAGTGCCCGTGATTATCAAATCATCCACATAAGCTCCAACTATCAGTGTAGAATTCTTGCTTCTCTTTGTGTAAACTGCTTGTTCGAGATTACATTTCTTAAAGTCTAAAGACTTTAAGGTTTGATCAAGTTTCATATTCCAAGCTCGTGGTGCTTGCCTTAAGCCATATAATGCTTTAGTGAGCTTGTAGACTTTCCCTGAATTTCCTTGTTGAATGAAACCTTCAGGTTGTGTGACGTAGACTCCTTCCTTTAAATCTCCATGTAAAAATGCAGATTTAACATCTAAGTGATGTACTTGCCATCCATGATATGCTGCAAGTTCTAAAATCAAGCGAACTGTCTCTATACGTGTAACTGGTGCAAATACTTCGTCGAAGTCTATTCCTTATTCTTGTACATATCCTTTTGCTACTAATCGTGCCTTGTATTTGATGATCTTTCCTTTTGCATCCCTCTTGGTCTTGAAAACCCATTTGAGTCCTATTGCCTTCTGATTTGCAGGAAAAGTAGTAAGAGTCCATGTGTTATTCTTGTTGATTGAATCCAATTCAATCTCCATGGCCTCAATCCATTTCTTATCTGTTGATGCCTCCTTGTAGTTACGTGGTTCTTCTTCCGTAAACAGCAAACTTTCAGTTTCAACTTCACGTGCATCCCTATATAATTCCGTTATCCTTTTGAAACCTCGTACTGGTGTATCATCAAATCCTTTTCCTGAGCTCGTAATTGAACTAATAGTAGCTGCTTCTTCTTCCTCTTCTGAGTGTGGGTTGTAAGTGTATGTAGGTGGGGTGATTGGTGAGTTTGGATCAGGAATTAGATCCTGTTCCTGATATATGTTATCATTGTTTTCTGTGTTGACTGGTGTAGGGTTTTCATTGTCAACTCCTTCTACCACAAAACTTGCCCAAAATGAGTCTTGTGCACTTGTTTCCTTTCCGTTATTATCCCAATCCCACGGTTTTGTTTCCATAAACTTTACATCCCTGCTAACATGTTTCCTTTTTCCTTTTGGATCATATAACCTACATGCTTTTGATCCTTCCTCTACTCCTAAGTAAATCATGGGTATGCTTCTATCATCCAGCTTTTGCAAGTGAGGTATTGTTATCTTAGCATAAGCTGTGCATCCAAAAATTCTTAGGTTTTCCAGGTTTGGTTTTCTGTTGTAGAGTGCCTCATATGGAGTTTTATCTACCAGGGCTCGTGTAGGTACCCTGTTGAGTACGTAAATGGCGTGTCTAACTGCTTCCGCCCAAAAAGTTAATGGTAACTTCATCGCTTTCATCATACTCCTCGTAGTTGTTAACACTTTTCTATTTCTCCTCTCCACTACTCCATTTTGTTGTGGTGAGTAAGGTGTTGTCAACTGTCGTGCTATTCCATTTTCTTTACAGTAATTGGTGAATTCATTTTATGTAAATTCACCTCCCCTATCTGTTCTTAGCATCCTTAACTTCAATCTCATCTCCATTTCAATTTGTTGTCTAAAGTCCTTGAAAGTGTTAAATGCTTGATCTTTCGATGTCAGAAAGTAAGCCCACATAAACCGTGTACAGTCATCCACTAACAAGAAAATATATTTCTTTCCGGAGTGTGTGGCTGGACTTATAGGACCACATACATCTCCATATACTAAGTCCAATGGGTTCTTTGATCTGAACTTAGCTTGATTTGGAAATGGTGTTCTACTGTGCTTTCCTAATAAACATGCATCACAAATCTGTCCTGCATGATTTATTCTTGGTATTCCTTCCACTAGACCCTTCCTTGTCATCTTATTAATGTCGTCAAAATTTAAATGTCCTAGTCTAGCGTGCCATAACCATGCTTGGTTATCTATATTTTCTAAGAGGCATATGGGTGTGTCAATCTGTAGTCTAATACTGTAAAGTCTATTCTTCGATCTTTCAATCTTCATCTACAATCTCTTATTCTTATCATACAAAGTCAGTTGGTTTCCATCCATGATGATTTTACATCCTATCTCCGTGAGTTGTCCTAAACTTAGTATGTTGCTCTTGAGGTTGGGAATGTAGTATACATCCGACATTATCTTTTGTTCGTTGTTCTTACAACCTAACAATATAGAGCCTTTTCCCTTTATCTTCACATACGATCCATCTCCAAAACGAACTTGTCCTGTTATGCTTTCGTCAATATCTCTAAAATGACCCTTAGCTCCCTTCATATGGTTACTTGCACCATTATCTAAATACCATATGCTAGTATCTATTGTAGCATATCTTCTGGGTTGAATTTGTCCTTCATTCAACAGTACTTCCTCGTGTTCAGTTTCGTGTGTTGCCATTAATAGTGTTGGTTCATCATCTTCTAAGATAAGGTTTGATTGTTCCTGAGTTGTCGATGTTTCTTTGCAGTCTTTTCTAAAATGTCCAAGTTTCCCACACTTGTGACATTTTACTTTGCTCATATCCCACTCACGTTTTTTCCCATTTGACTTTCCTTTGTGAGTTGAGCTTTCCTCCTTTGAGTCATATTTATTTCTATTACGTTGCCAGTTTCCTCGTGAAAAGTTTGATCTACTTCCGCGATTACCAAATCGCCTTCCCTTTTCTCGAGTGTTCGCCATGTGCGAATAGTAAGTTTTCCTGGCTTTCCACTTGTCCTCCTTTCCGGAGTTTTATTCTTTCCTCAAATGCTTTGAGTTTTCCAATGATCTCATCCAAAGTAACGTCGTCAAGATCATTTTTTTGTTCTATGGATGCTACTATGTGAATGAACCTATCTGGTGTGGAATCTAATAGTTTTCGTACTAAGAGTGATTCATCCAACGTTTTTCCTAATTCTTTTGCCTTAGTGGCGTAGCAGTTTAGTTTAGCCGCAAATGCATCCACCGTGTCGTCTTCCTTCATTTGAAATGATTGAAATCCAATCATCAATGATTGTAACCGTGCTTGTTGCACTTTCTCTTCTCCAACATGTCTTTTCTTTAGAGATTCCCATAACTCCTTTGCCGTTTTACAACCCGCTACTTGTAAAATCACATCTTCGGTCAATGCTTGATATAGGAAGGCCGTCATTGCCTTATCCTTTTTATCATCTATTTGCACATTTTCCTTAGATTCTATCGCTTCCCATAAACCGTGTGCTTCTAGTATAACTTTAATTTGGATAGCCCAAACGGTGTAATTTGTGGTTTTCAATTTTGGACATTGATATTGTGCGATTGGTGTTATGGGTTTTGGTGGTGTCGAAGTGCCATTTACATCGTCACCAGACATCTTAAATGTGCTTATGATCTTCACTTTCTGACGTGCGGTGTTTTCTTACTATTATGGGATTTCCTAATAGTACGGGGAACAGAAATAGTTTTTCCGGGAATTCTAATAATATGGGATCAATAAATAGTTCTCGGGAATTCCTAATGATATAAAACTAGAATTCTATACTACTATATGATAGGAATCCAGAAATTTGAATTTCTAACCGTGTTGTTGTGTTTACAAACACAATGTATCCCTCTTTCTCTGTCGGTTCTAATATGCGATACCCACCTACTTTTTGTTCCTCCTTTTCCTTTCGGTCTCAAGTTAATGTTACCCACTGCTGTTGTTGTTGTCTCGCTGTTGTTACCCCAAACAGAAAAACAAAACTCCTTTCTTTCTTTTCAGTAATACTAACTTGTTTTCCCTTTACTTGTGTCGACTTCTATTTGTTACCCACAAACAAATTTTCTTGTCCTCTCGGTATTCCTCCAAACAGTGAGCTCCTTTTTTTGTGTTGTTGTTATTTTGTGTCGAATACAATTTCTATCCACAACAAAAATCCGTACAACAATCCCTTCTTTTCTTTTTCCTTTCGTGTCGGTCTTCAACTTGCCGTTACCCACAAAAGTCTTTATCTGAAGCCTATACCTTGAAGCGTTTTTTTTTCTTTCCTTCTGTGTCGCCTTTCTGCAGCAGTCACCCACAAAAGTATCCTAGGTTTCTTTCGTTATTCCACCTCTATTACGAAGCGTTGGTTTTTCTTTTCTTCCTTCTGTGTCGGTCTTCAAACTTGCCGTATCCCACAAAAGTTCTTCCACCAAAATGTTTGGTGTATTCTCGGCCGTATAATCCTTCCTTCAATCGGTAACGTGTTCCTCTTCTTTTTCAAGAGTAGATTGAAGTCGTTTCAATTTTGCAACTTCCGTTGGTTCTGATCGTGCACTATCGTCTCCAACGTATTCCAATTGTAATTCAGTTTTGTGTTTATTCTGACAACGTATTTCCACTGAATCCTTCTTCCTGACCAGCGTGTGTCGTCTTCTGTTTACAACTTTTGGAATCAAAAACCAAACGTAGGCTCTGATGCCAAATGTTGTCCCAGTCGATACAAGTTGTAAAATATAATCACTGAATAATAATTTTGTATATCGAACTAACTATTACATGTTTACATTCGATTAGTATTTATGCGTTCTCTGTGAACCATCATGTCCATTCGGTAAAAGGTATAACCGAATCTTAACTACCATAACTAACTTCTAACTAACAATAACCGAATAACGGTTATAAACTATCTAATAAACATGTTCGGCCCTTAGGCTTTCATTTGTTACATATTCACTAAGCAATGTCGAGATTATAGTCCACATTCTCCTCCTTAATCTTGATCGTTGCTTTGTCCTAGATCTTGAACTCCGAGCATTTGACGCATAGTGACAAATTTCAGTCTTGGTAAAGCTTTAGTCAATATATCTGCTCTTTGTAATTCGCCACTAACGTGTTCCACCTTGATGTGTCCATTCTCTACTCATTCACGAATGAAATGATAGCAAATGTCGATATGCTTACTTCTTCCATGAAAAACTGGGTTCTTGACGAGTGCTATTGCTGAGATGTTATCAATCTTCAGTGTTATTCTTTCCTCCTTCCAACCCGTTAGTTCACTAAGTAGCCTTTTCAACCATAATGCTTGACATGCTGCTCCAGTAGCTGCCATGAATTCTGATTCACATGATGAGAGTGCCACTGTTGGTTGCTTCTTAGTGCACCAGGTAATAGGTGATTCTCCAAAATAAAATACTATTCCAGTAGTTCCTTTTCCTTGATCAGTATTGATTCCATAACTACTGTTGCTATAACCTGTAATTTTGCAGCCACCGTCCTTCTTGTATATAATTCCATGCTCCTTTGTTCCTTTGATGTATCGGATTACTTGCTTTATTGCCTTTAGGTGATGATCCTTTGGTTCTTCCATAAATCTGCTGAGTAGTCCGACTGAGTAACTAAGATCTGGTCTTGTATGTAGTAGATACCTGAGACATCCTATTAAGCTTCTGTAATAAGTTGCGTCAACTGAGTTTCCATCTTCCGCCTTGACCAACTTAGTACCGGGATTCATTGGTATCTTCGTGTCATTACTTTCCATCATACTTGTTTCTTTCAAAATCTTGTTGATGTAACCTGTTTTTCTTGATTGTAATCTCTCCTCCTGCCTGAGTAACTTCTATCCCTAGGTAATAAGCTAACAATCCTAAGTCGCTCATTTCAAATTTATCTTCCATCTGGGATTTGAACAAGTCTATTTCCTTCCTTGGAGTGCCCGTGATTATCAAATCATCCACAAAAACTCCAACTATCAGTGTAGAATTCTTGCTTCTCTTTGTGTAAACTGCTTGTTCGAGATTACATTTCTTAAAGTCTAAAGACTTTAAGGTTTGATCAAGTTTCATATTCCAAGCTCGTGGTGCTTGCCTTAAGCCATATAATGCTTTAGTAAGCTTGTAGACTTTCCCTGAATTTCCTTGTTGTATGAAACCTTCAGGTTGTGTGACGTAGACTTCTTCCTTTAAATCTCCATGTAAAAATGCAGATTTAACATCTAAGTGATGTACTTGCCATCCATGATATGCTGCCAGTGCTAAAATCAAGCGAACTGTCTCTATACGTGTAACTGGTGCAAATACTTCGTCGAAGTCTATTCCTTGTTCTTGTACATATCCTTTTGCTACTAATCGTGCCTTGTATTTGATGATCTTTCCTTTTGCATCCCTCTTGGTCTTGAAAACCCATTTGAGTCCTATTGCCTTCTAATTTGCAGGAAAAGTAGTAAGAGTCCATGTGTTATTCTTGTTGATTGAATCCAATTCAATCTCCATGGCCTCAATCCATTTCTTATCTGTTGATGCCTCCTTGTAGTTACGTGGTTCTTCTTCCGTAAACAGCAAACTTTCAGTTTCAACTTCACGTGCATCCCTATATAATTCCGTTATCCTTTTGAAACCTCGTACTGGTGTATCATCAAATCCTTTTCCTGAGCTCGTAATTGAACTAATAGTAGCTGCTTCTTCTTCCTCTTCTGAGTGTGGGTTATAAGTGTATGTAGGTGGGGTGATTGGTGAGTTTGGATCAGGAATTAGATCCTGTTCCTGATATATGTTATCATTGTTTTCTGTGTTGACTGGTGTAGGTTTTTCATTGTCAACTCCTTCTACCACAAAACTTGCCCAAAATGAGTCTTGTGCACTTGTTTAGAAACAGTATTTACCACAAATGCAAGCACAAGATCATGCAATTTCACACAATCACTATGATGACTATCTCCATCCATCAACAAGTAGGCATTTTTAAGATTGCTCACACTTGTTTGAGTGTTGTCTCTGGCTTTTCCCATAGTAGAAACTTGTTTTAAAAGTTTTAGTCCCCATGCGTATCTTGTGAGATCTTCTATAAATAGAAAAATAATATTAGAAGTTAGAACTAAATTTTTGAAGACATTTTTTTGTACTTTTTGGCCTTCTCATATAAAAAAATAGTGTTATAAATAATATATCAAAAATCAGTTATATATAATAAAAGAAAAGAAAATCAGACTATTTCTATGTTGTTTCTTCAAATATCGCATATCCAGATATTCCTTGGATTTTTTAAAAAATTATAAAATATTTTTTTAAAATTTGTTGCAGTTATATTTTGTCAATGGAAATTATTACTAAATATATCATTTGTGGTTGTGATATGCAGATTAATGCTATGTCTATACTCGGGGAAGACTCAAATGATGAGATTTCTAAAATTGCATTCCCATCCTATCTATTACCCACTTTCCATAACCTTCATGAACTTGTTTTGTATGACTACAAAGCTGTGGAGGTGGTCTTTGAAATAACGACTACAAGTAGTAAAGAATCACCTCACAGTACTCAACAACCACCAATACTCCCCTATCTTGAAGAATTAAAGTTAAAGTATATGGGGAGGATGAATCATGTGTGGAAGTGCGATTGGAATGAATTCTTAATTCTTCAAAAACCACGGTCACAATCCTCATTTCATAACCTCACAACCATATCAATGCATGCGTGCAACAGCATCAAGTACTTGTTTTCACCTCTCATGGCGAAACTTCTTTCCAACCTAAAGAAAATTGATATCGAGTATTGTGATGGTATTGAAGAGATTGTTTCAAACAGAGATGATGAAGATGCGTCTATATATTCCCACACTACCGCCACTTTCTTCCCTCATTTAGACCTTCTTTACTTTAATAACCTCGAAAAGTTCAAGTGTATTGGTGGTAGTACCAATGATATATCTACTGATATTCATGACCAGCTTAAGGTATTTTTCCTATATATTTAGCGACTAAAATAAAGGTTGGTTAATTTTGTTATATATATTATTAGCTCTATTAATTATATAATTAAGTTCTCGTTTTTTTTTCCAGTTATCTCAAGCTTCTTGGTCCTTATGCCAATACGCTAGAGAGATAAGTATAACAGATTGTGATGCATTGTCAAGTGTGATTCCATGGTATGCTGCAGGACAAATGCAAAAGCTTCAGGTGCTAGAAATAATAAATTGCAAATCAATGATAGAGGTGATTGAAACTCAAGAGATGATGAACAAGGGTGGTACTAATACTGGAAAGTCACTTCCAAGGCTAGAATATGTTATGATGCTCAAACTTCCAAAACTAAAGATCTTGAAAATTCAAGGATGCGACCTTTTGGAACATATATTCACATTTTCCACTCTTGAAAGCCTCACGCAACTTGAAGAGTTAGAGGTAAAGGATTGCAACTTTGCAAGGCAATGGAATTCATTGTTACGGAAGAAATTGGAGAGCAGACAACGGCATCTGATGTGGTGGTCTTTCCTCATTTGAAGTCTCTTATACTAGTCAATCTACCAAACTTTGTGGGTTTCTTCTGTTAGAGTTGTGGATATAAATTAATATACGTATGTCCAGTTTTGAACACGAGACTTCGGGATTGCACACATTACGTATGAGTCTCAATGTTTGAATAATTAATATAATGATTTATGATTAGGGATAATTACAAAAATAGCCCAAGCAACCAAGTGATTTTCCTTATCTACCCCGAGATCGAAAATTTATTTTTTTGTCAAGGGCAACCTACACTTTTTTGGGCAACTGAAATCTGGAAGTGTATTTTTTGGGCAACTTGTGTATTTTTGGGCAACTTGTGTATTTTTTTGGGCAACAATCGACATTTTTTGGGCAAGTGGGGACACGTGTCATCATATGGGGCGAGTTGCCCAGTTGCCCGGGGTACAGGGTAGAAAAAGAAAATCACTTCGATCCATGGTCTATTTTTGTAATTATCCCTTATGATTAATTATTAAATTACAAATATTTATATGATCGAACAAGGAAAAATGAAGGGGTTAAATGTCGATTTTTGAAACTTGAGGTGGTGTTGGGCTCAAACTTGAGGAGCAAGTTTGGAGTGTATATAAACCCCTCACTAGCTTCATATGATCGAATGAGAGAGATATCCCTAAACCGATTTTTTAATAGGTTCTCTTTTCTTCCTACCCACTCACTGACATAATAACATAAA
Source organism: Artemisia tridentata subsp. tridentata (assembly GCA_021014915.2). NCBI lineage: Eukaryota > Viridiplantae > Streptophyta > Magnoliopsida > Asterales > Asteraceae > Artemisia > Artemisia tridentata. Next base: position 403,340,351 of record CP139505.1, on the reverse strand, counting down.
CAGTAAAAGGAGATTTGATATATTCCATGCACATGGGTGTATTATTATATACGTACTATACATTACATGCATATCTATATGCATGATAATTAGTTTACTCCTTTTGTCTTCTTGTTAGTGGGATTAGATCATATATTATCTAGAACATCAAACACTAGTTGTTGTGATGTTTTATTTGTGATCTTGAACCTAGCTTTTCACATTGAGACGCTAGTAATACGTGTGTACAAGAACGAAGAACAAGCTTCCTTTAGCTTGTGATTTCCCCAATTCGATTTGTAGGTGGTCGATTCATATAAACCCTAATGTAGGGTTTATCTCGTTCTTGGAGATCCGGTTTCTTGTTCTTGCTAGAAACCACAAAAGGTACGCATTACTTTTAATTTAGTTAATTAATTACATGTATTGTAGATCTTGTTATTCCGCTGCGTGTACTTGATGTTTGGTTATATGTTTATAGTTTTATGATTCAAATTTTCCAACAGTGGCATCAAGAGCCCGTTTATACATTGTAATTAATTACTAAAAACGCATAAAATTGAACCTATGTGAATAGATACATGCTTTTAAAAATTCTAGGGTTTAATATTTATGAAAACCCTAATTTTTTCTTGTTGGTCGATTACCAATAATTATTTTTTAGGGTTTATGTATTGTTAAAATCTTGTAGAAAACCCTAGGATTGCATGAAATTTTATGTGCTTAATTAATGAGTACCTTGATATGTCATTAGTTAGTATGCGTACTATATTGGCTTGATAATATGTGTTACATGATTATAAGTGCAATATGGGGATTCATGACAAAAACATGCGTGTTTTGTCATGAAAATTGATGTTTAATTGCTACATGTTTTTTTTTAAGATAAATCTAAAATTAGGGAAGACCCTAATTAAATATATTAATTAATTGGTTATGTGCAATGTGGTATCTAATTAATTAAAACTTATGCGGCCAAGTTATTTGGCGTCTGTGGACCATTGGGCACAATGAGCTCGAAAACCAATGGGAGTTTTATTAATTACATACATTAAAATTCACATAGAAATTATTAATCGGATTTATCAAAAGATTTGCATGTGGCTATATGATATTGTTAATGATCATATATGTGTTATTAAGTGTTTGTTTATTTTTTTAATTACTTGATCTTTGTGTTTTAATTATGATGGATTGTAAACATCAAAGAGGGTAATTTTTTGAATAAAAATAAATGAACTTAATAACTATGAAACCTTTGTGGTAAATTATTTATTGCCAAGTCTTATGTGCCGATAGTGGTTCGCTTCGCACGGTAATTTGCTCCCAGACGAGACTAGCAATTAATAATTTACTACATAAATGTTTTAAGCAAGAAAATCATAAGTGTTTAATTAATTGATGCGACTGTACAAAAGTGGTCGAAGCGGCGGACCTAAAATTGACAAACTATAAAGTCGGTATAAGGTTGGTTTCACATTAAATTGTGGCCTTAAAGAGACTCCTTTCTGTCTCTCCGCTCGCCTGTGCGTCAATTTTAGACTTACCAAGTACACCATGAAAACGTACGAAGCATCTTAAGGCAATGTTGTAAGTTTCTCAACGCCATTAATTAAAACTTTGATGATTTGAGCTTATTAATGTAACGAAAGAGTAAACTGGTATTGAAAAGTATATGATACAAAGATGAATGCATGACATCTTTGTACATATTTTTATTACACACATCAAAAATTTATACCCTTACACTACTAGAAAAAGGTCTATCCTTGACTCGCATTTTATGACGCACGCTACAAGATGACGCGCAAATAGCAAAGTCATAAAATAAGAGTCATAACGAGTAAATTTTTTATTGGGGATGACTCGTTTTCACAAGCGTCATAACATAGGGTCATAATCAGTTAAAATTTAGCCTGCTAGATGACGCTCGTTTTACTTCGTCATAAATAGGGGTCATCTATGTTTTTTTTTACAATCTGCTTCATCAAAATCTATTGTTTTTTTTTTTGCCAAAACACTTCCCGCTCTCAAACTCTCTCAAACTCTTATTCTTTTTGTTTCCCGCTATTGACAAAAGCTTATTTCCCGCTTGACAAAAACCCAAAAAAAACACCTAAGTCCTTCAAAATCCCCCCCAAAAAAAAAACCCAATTATAAGTTTACTAGGGTTAGCTATTCTTCTCTCCCAATCCAGCCGCCCACCTTCACCACATTTTTCCGGCCATATTTCTCCGGCATCTCCACCATCTCCGGCGACCTCATCACAGCCGTCATTAAACACCATCAACCTCTCACCATCACAACCCCTCGCCTCTTCTCTCTTTCTTGAAGATGCCGACCACCACCACCCTTTCACTGCCACACTCCTCTGTTTTTATTGAAGATAAGTATAGATCGAAGATGGCTTCAGATCGAGTCACCACGCCATCATACTGCCGTCATCACCCTCTCCGTCTTTTTCTATTTTGTTCGTCCTTGTGGTATAGTGAAATCAGTACATTTCTTTTATTAATTACTAACCGATTTTATTTATTGTTACTAGTGTTTTCGTGGATTCAAATGAGTTAAAACATACTGATAACAAGATTTAAAAACGTGTTTTGAAACCGATTCGTATGCTTGCTTTTCTTTAATTAATTATAATAATTATCTAATTAATTCTTTGTTAATGAATTTGATTTTTGCATAATAGTCTGAAGAGGATTTGGCGTTGAAGCAACAATTGGAGCTGTATGTTGAGAGACTACAAGATGCTGATCCTGCTTTGCAGAAAGTTGCTCTCGAGAGTATGAGGTAGTATTCAGATCTCTTGATGTTTTTATAATGGAACTAGTTTTGTTACGGCTTTCGGTTAGAAATTTAGGAGTTTCTTGTGTGGTTGTTATTTGTACTATTATACTTTTAAGGTTTAGGTATCTGAATTTGGACGAGGGGTTTATGAGCTAGAGGTTATGGATTTAAATACGTTGTTGATAAGGTCATAAGTTGAAAATAAGTGAGCCCATGAGTATTTTCAAATTCAAATAGACATTCCGAAAACCCCCTTCATTGTCAGTTATCAACTTATAATTATTTCACATAGTGATTACTGTTACGATGAGTATACATTTCTCTGGAGTTGTTTTCAAATGTATTGAATGTAACTCTTATTTGTGTGTGAACTGGTTGTTTTCTTTATCAGTGTTACGATAAGATGGATACTTGATTACTGCATGTTAATTTGGCTCTTTTACGCGTCTATATATCTTTGACGCGTCTATATATCAACCTCGTAAGATCATGTTAGATAGATCTTTAGCTCTTAGTCTTGTTTACCCTGCCTTGACTTTGTTTCTATTCTTATATTTGCAGCTATGTTCCTGGAATGGAAGTCACCTTATCTAGCCGCCTTAAAAGTTTATACAGCATCTACAGCAAGGTATGAGTGATGCCCATATTTCATTTGTTGAATATAAGAGTTAGGAAACCATGAGGCCTTGGATAATGCGTGATTCCAAGGAGTAACCTTGAGGTTGCTTGCTCCACTTCCCTGTCTTTCGACCCGTTATGAATAAAGTACAACCCAATTTCACATAAATGCGTTAAAGTGACCACTTTTAACAATTAATAAGTCTGACCAAAAAAGGGTTGCGGCTAAAAACATACGATGCATTATGCTGAATCAAAAGTATTTTTGTGAGATGTTGCTGCATTCTTACTTGTATATGTCAATTCCCTTTAGACTTAGGCTTGACCATGGGGATAAATAGCCCATGAATACATGATTTAGTATGGTCTGTGCTTAAAGTTGTCTTAAGCCCATGAAGGTTTCCCCTGCTGTTGGCTGGGTGTTGGCTTGTGTGCTGACATACATTTTTCTTCTCGCAGATGAATCGTAAAGAAGTCAGTATCGATAAAGTATATGACGCACGCGCGCTGAGAGTAATTGTTGGAGATAGAAGTGGAACTTTACATGGACAAGCTGTTCAGTGTTGTTACAATCTTCTAAATATCATACACAGGTTACAATAATTGTGACGCCTAACAAAAAGTCTAGTACTGATTTAGATCAGATGGGAAATGGGTAGGTAGGATCATAGTTGCTTCATGCTAGAACTTGGCATGCCATCAGCCATCCAAAGTATGTCTAGCAACTGTTCCTGCAAATTAATGACTAGTCACTAACTCACTATATAACTTCATGTAAGATCAGTAATATAAGTGAAAGATGTTTATTATTTTGGTTCACCTTTCCTTGGCTTTCTGTAGGCTTTGGACACCAATCGATGGCGAGTTTGATGATTACATTGTCAATCCAATGCCAAGCGGATATCAGGTTAAGATCACTTTTTCAGTATGTTAGTTTTTTTTTCTTGAAATACCACACCCTGTTATCAGCGGCGAATCCAGAATTCAAAACCCTGACATGTCTAATTTTGTAAATATGTGGCAAAATACACTGATCTGACAGGTTGGAAGACAGGTAGTCTTTCATACTGGTCGGGTCATTACTAATACCATTGTTATATACGGAAAAATGCTATTATGTTCTGACAGTTGTTCTAGGCGAGTTTTTGTACTATAAAATACTCTGTAATCGTATTTAGTGCCATATGATGCATCTTTCTCATATATGTCCCTAGAATATCATATATAAATTAACTGTTTTAAGTAGTTTAAGTAGTAATTAACTGTTTCTAAAATGTTGTTTTATTTGACTAGATTGGTGGTGATAGCAATGAGTACACGGATGCGGATTTCGACGATATTCGAGAAGAATGGGCAATTTATGTGTCGAATTTCATTTTTAGGTAGAAATCGTACATTGTAGTAACTTTAACTAATTATCGGTATATATTTTGACATGAATTGTTATGTAATGAATTGGTAACGCATGGTTTTGATATATATGAAATGCGTTAATTTTGTACAATTATCAGGTTTATTATCAGGTTTTTAATTGTCATTTAATAGAAAATTAGGAACTGGAAAAAATTAATTTTTTTTAAAAAAAAATTAGGTTATGACACGCAAAAAGGAGAGTCATAAAACGTGGGTCATAAGTGCGCGTCATAGAGGGATGACGCACAAATGCGAGTCATGAAGCTTTATGACGGGTCCATCCTTGACTCGCATTTGCGCGTCATAAAGCCTCTTCTTGACTCGCATTTGGAGTCAAGAATAGCTGTTTTTCTAGTAGTGTTAAAATTTAAGTTATATGCCATCCAACTGAAGCGGAAACACCTAAGGTTTCATCCTACATTACTAGCAGACAAAGCTGAATGTAATGTTCAAAGGATGGTTGTCTAAGGGTAAATTGAGTACTTTCATTGCTAGCAGCCAAAGCTGATGTGATGAAACGACGTCAATTTACAGTTTCTTAAGTTGGTTAACTTAATTGAGCACTTTCATTACTAGCAGCCAAAGCTGATGTAATGGAACGGCGTCAAGGCATAAAGATTTGGGGATGAAACATGCTTACATTTGCAACTGATATTGGCAAAATAATGTAAGTCCCATGATTCTAGGAATTGCAATTGGATATTGGCAATTGGGTTCGACCCGTACCTTATTGAGTACTTTCATTGCTAGCAGCCAAAGCTGATGTAATGAAACGACATCAATTTGGATCCTAGTTTTTCAGTGAAAATTAAATGGTTAAATATTAATTTACCATGGGTGTTTAATTTTCTTGAAAAGTTATTATCGAAAATACTAAAATTGAATTTTGAAAATTCTTTTAGTGTATTTAATGCAACGTTAAAACCGTAAACGTGGGACATTCCTTTAGTGGAAAGTTGATCTGCACCCGTAGGGGTCTTTGGATAGAGTCAACTTGACTAAACGAATAAACCTAGTCTACTTCCGTGTGAAGAGTAAGACTTAATCCTATTCCTTTTCATGAATGAGAAAGGTATAATAGGAAAATTAGAATTGTCTAAATTCAAAGAAATAACTCAAGGCATTTTTTTTTAAAGAAATTGCACGTTTAGGAGTTATTAAAATTAGAAGCTAGACAAATTACCGCAAAATTGGTAAAAGGCAAACTAGAATGATTGGTCTAGTTGTTGTGCTTTAACCATTTAAAGGTACTACATACCATAGTGGTGATGGTAGACCTAATTGAGAAAGAAATTGCATGCCCAATTTTCTCAAGTTAATTGCAATTGATGGATATTCCATCATTTATAAAGTAGAATACATTCTTTGAGTACCTTAGTAACGTTACGTAAGGGATTCATCAAAGGTGTAGGAAAGTAAACAGCACGCTATTTGCTTTTACTGGTTATGCAACACTTACAATGTTGTCAAAACCAGTGGGAGCATTGTGTTGTAATTACTGAATAATGAGTTCATGTAGTGATCTTTAATTCAGTGGGAGCTACAAGTCTTGATATCTTGGTAGTAACCCAGATTATCTCTAGAATTTCTTGAGATGACTACTTACCAATTATAGACACTTGTGGTATTAAGGATAGTCGTGTACGTTTCCTTACTAGACAAGGTGTTCCTATATCTACTTATATCTATGACACAAATCATATTGGTCACATAAACAAACGATTAACGTGTTGTTTATCTGATACATGGTGTTGTTCCATGCACAAGTGGGAGAAATATTTATAGTGTGCAAGCAACAACACAAAGGAATATGATTTAAAGGATTCTCTTGACTGTAAGGTAAGAGATTAATGTTCTAATGTGGTTTATTCAAATTCTAGTTATAGAACACTTGAAGTTAATATCTAGCGTCAGTGTATACTTGATAATAGATATTAATGACAAGGTAAATTACATACTTTCATTACTAGCAGCCAAAGCTGATGTGATGAAACTATGCTAATTTACAAGTTTCTAAAATTAGATAATTATTAGAACAAGTGTCAATATGATAATAAGACTACTTCTAATGTGAATATTTATGTATTGTTGTAATGACATAAATAAATGAAGTAATCTTATACTACTTCAAATTTGAATGTTTATGTATTCTTGGAATGACATAAATATATGAAGTAAATAAATTAACTTGAAATAATATTGAAACCAAATTGTGGTGTTCATGATTACTTTAGTTATGCATATTTATATTTTAGTATAAAGATATAAATATGAAGTCTTTTATTGTTATAAGACTTATAATAAAGTAAGACGTTAACTTGATATGTTCTTTCAATTAAGACATATACAAGAAGTCATTGAGTTGATCAATGATTTATAACGTAAATTGGGATTATAAAAGTTATGTCTTCTTGGTAAGACATAGACATGAAGTGACTTGATCAGAAGTACTTATGTTATAAAGCATGCAATTGGTTTGGAAATTCTATTTTACCATTAACTTGACTTAGATGGAAAATAGGTAAGCCAAAACGAAATACATTTATCTCACATATTGTAAGATTAACTTACAATATTAATCCTAATGAAATACATAGTGTTTATGGTATGTTCAGTTAGAAAAATCAAACTCTTGATATATTGTTTGATTTGAGATAACTATATCTTCTTTTCTTCCTAAAGGATATCAAGGTTAGAAAATTGAGTAAGGATAGGATATACTCAATTAGACTCCAACCTAGAAGATTAATAAGACACCATTTATTATGGAATGTGATGAATCACATTAAGTCTTAAAAATTGAAGTTCAGAATTTGTTAAACTACTTGTAAGTAGGTTATTAACAAATTGAGGTTAGAAACTGTCAATATGTATTTGTAAAGTCCCAAAAGAGAACAAGTTTGTGTTGCTCTATTGGCTAAGAATTTATAGTTAACCTATAAATTGTAAAAGGCAAGTGGGAGCTTTATCTTGATAAGATAAAATTACAAGATACATGATCTTCTAAATACACTAGCAAAATCATAATGAGGATTAAACATGTTAATGTTAAATCTCAAGATGATGGAATTCTCATTTCATAGATCCGCAAGGATATCTCAAATATTTGTAGAATATGTTGAGAATAATGAGTAACAGGATTATGATAAACCTGTTGGTAAATTGCAAACATTGGATTTGGCAAATTACACATACTCTGAATAATTAGATGCAGTCCAAGAAGATAACTAGTTTGGGAACGTAATTGATCTTAAACTCTATAGTTACACTATAAAATGGAGATGAATTTCTACAAAGGAAATGAAAATCCTAGAGATTTGCATTCTTGTGTAAAAATCATAATGGACAAATTTTTATACATATTTAATGTGTGAAAAGATTATCAATCACACTTAAGCAATTAAATGTGATTGAGATTCTTTCTAAATACATTAAATGTACAAAGATTATAATTGTCATTATTAGTTTCATTAATATGAAATTAATAATGGAATATCAAAACTCTTTCTTGAGTAATTACTTGTGCGAGGACGAAGAGTAATTCAAAGGAGTATTTGAATTCAAATAATCTTTAGAAGTATACAAAGTGCAAATCATTTGTGAATGGATTAATGCATGCATCTAGAAGATATACTTATTTTTAGTTGTTAAATCTAGTGTTGATTTATAATTAAATAAGTTATTTCTTAATATTCCTGAAAGCTAGTGGGAGTGATATATATATTTTCTTATTTCATATATGTTGTAACATTCCATTAACATTTATATGTTAAGTCTTAGTTTGGAATGAAACTTCACATGGAAATTTAGAAAATAAAACCTTGAAGTATATGTTTATTGTTGTAAACATAAGCGGTAATATAACTAATTCTAATAAACATGATAATCTATTAGTGAGGCTAGATAGATACATATCTTTGAAAAGATATGACATGAATAAATCTAAGGTTGACGAAAGGATTATTCATGTACATCATGTTATTTGTTGTATCATGCTGGATGCAAGATGATTGACAACATTAGTATCTAATTGAAAATTATTAGATAGCTAAGTGTAATGGATATGGTTTAAAATTTACATCCTCAGCCTGGATTTGCTCCTAAATTCTAAATATGAACCATATGGCAAGATGTTGATATAGATGACAAATCTTGAAAGATTTGAAGATATCAAACATTACACGATGGATAATAAAGTTTACGGGATTTTAAAAGAGCATATTGTTGTTTGGATACAATGATGCTAGTAAGATTGAGATGACACTCAATACTAGTCATGGTGGGAGCTCATCCTTATTAGGAGACCATGTGTACTAGTTATGCTCAATATGAGCATAGTTGCATTATACATAAAGAATTAGAATACTTTAACTACAAAGGTTTGGTAGTTTAATTGTCATAAATTTGCGATTGAGGATGTCATGCAATTTATGAAATATTATGTGGCAATATCATGATGGATGAATGCACACATACAAGAATTTCATTATTGAAATAAGTATTCTCAAAATTCTGATAGATCAACATTAGTTGATTTACGCCTTGTCAATAAGTATGTAGAACATGACTTGTGGCATAATTCATTAATGAGAATTATCATGCATTGATCTAGTTAGTATTTGGATTAGGGATGTTAAGCAATTATTATTTACAATGAATTAAAGTACGTGGTACGTTTGTTTTCATTAATAATAAATTGTATCATATATTTGCATGTTTAAATCCGTGAATAACTAAGTTATTCTAAATAGTCCGTTGTCGATCAATAATATGGGAGTATTATTGAATTAAGGCAAATCTGAGTGTTGGTAGAATATACTTAAAGTATATTGATGCGTGGGCATGCCAAATTCAGATGATATTCAATATTGGATAAATTGAATATAGGACCTATCCCAACCACATGATTATACTTTATGGATCTTTGTCATTAAGTAAATCATGAATATTTATCCTCAGACTTGAGATACCAGGTAACTGCCGAGGATGTAGCTCATTTTCTGTAAGGTAGTCTAACGCTATCCGTAACTGGTAGTTATAATGGCTATTTTCGGAGGTGATGCAAAGTTCAAGGGTTATGCTCGTAGTCAAGAAAGGATTTGTTCCTTCAAATTTGTTTTGAAGTATAATACTGTTGGGCCCCTCGTAGGGTTGACAAGATGTTTGTATGGCCATACCCAAAGTCTATCTAGAATACGTTCAGATGTTTTGGTAATCTTGATCAATCATAAATAACGAGAAACAGAATAGTTAATTATGGAATGACTTAGATCCATATCCATATTAACGCGGTATTAGAAACAAAAGGATAAGTATGATGATTAAATCATCACATGGTTTTTTCCAGGAAACCATACTCAGGGTCGATCTGGGGGCATTGGGGGTGTTAAGCTAGACTAACCCATGTCATTACTATATTAATGAATATCCAAGTGGGAGCTGTTAGAGTTGTGGATATAAATTAATATACGTATGTCCAGTTTCGAACACGAGACTTCGGGATTGCACACATTACGTATGAGTCTCAATGTTTGAATAATTAATATAATGATTTATGATTAATTATTAAATTACAAATATTTATATGATCGAACAAGGAAAAAGGAGAGGGTTAAATGTCGATTTTTGAAACTTGAGCAGGTGCTGGGCTCAAACTTGAGGAGCAAGTTTGGAGTGTATATAAACCCCTCACTAGCTTCATATGATCGAATGAGAGAGATATCCCTAAACCAATTTTTAAATAGGTTCTCTTTTCTTCCTACCCACTCACTGACTTAATAACATAAACAGTAAAAGGAGATTTGATATATTCCATGCACATGGGTGTATTATTATATACGTACTATACATTACATGCATATCTATATGCATGATAATTAGTTTACTCCTTTTGTCTTCTTGTTAGTGGGATTAGATCATATATTATCTAGAACATCAAACACTAGTTGTTGTGATGTTTTATTTGTGATCTTGAACCTAGCTTTTCACATTGAGACGCTAGTAATATGTGTGTACAAGAACGAAGAACAAGCTTCCTTTAGCTTGTGATTTCCCCAATTCGATTTGTAGGTGGTCGATTCATATAAACCCTAATTTAGGGTTTATCTCGTTCTTGGAGATCCGGTTTCTTGTTCTTGCTAGAAACCACAAAAGGTACGCATTACTTTTAATTTAGTTAATTAATTACATGTATTGTAGATCTTGTTATTCCGCTGCGTGTACTTGATGTTTGGTTATATGTTTATAGTTTTATGATTCATATTTTCCAACATTTGTGGGTTTCTTCTTGGGGAAGAATGAATTCATATGGCCAGCGTTGGAAAAGGTTGTGATCGGTGAATGCCCACAAATAACGGTGTTCACTTATGGTCAATCTACAGCTTCAAAGCTTAACTTCATAAATACAAGCTTAGGCAAACATAGTTATGAATGTGGCCTTAACTTTCATGTGACCACCACCTCACATCAGGTATACTTTCTATTTACTACTACAAAAGAAGAAACCTTCCCATCTTAAGTTTCTTTTTTCTTTTGAAACTTCCAGTTAGAGTTAATTGACATCATTAATATCATACTCATTATGGTTTAAGTGGGACATTATATCTAACATAAGTTTGTGGATTCTTTTTTGACCCTTTAGACTCGATTACCAACTTCTGAGAGTTCAAGCTCGCACCACCCTACTACTATGGAACGGTTTCCTTGGTCTTTTCATAATTTGATAGAAGTGGATTGGGATTATAACCCTAGTGTTGGACATACTCTTTTTTCATCCGATAAGTTGCTACAACTGCAACAGCTTGAAACTGTTCATTTTGGGGGATGTGATGACACTGAGGATATATTTGAGGTATTTGATTCACAAACTTTTGCTGAAATTCCAAACTTAAGACAAGTGGTCTTAGAGTGGTTATTTAGTCTCAAGTATATATGGAAGAGCAATCAGTGGACAGTATTAAAGTTTCCGAACCTAACAAGACTGTCTATTGGGAGATGTGATACTTTAGAATATGTATTTACATGTTCCATGATTAGTAGTATATCGCAACTCCAGGAACTGCATATAAGTTGGTGCGAGAATATGAAGGCAATTGTGAAGGGAGAAGAAGAATGTGATGCCATAGTGAATGCTATTGTGGTATTACCTTGTCTAAAGTCCTTAATACTTGGTAATCTTCATTTTCTCGAGGGATTTTGCTTAGGAAATGAAGCTTTTGAATTTCCATCATTGGATACCTTGGAAATTAATTATTCAGAAATGACGGTTTTCACCAAGGGAGATTTGTCTGCTCCAAAGCTACATGCAATTCGTATAGGGGGTAGGAAGTATAATATACACAACAGGCTGAACTCGGTTATTAAAACCTTTACCGAGTATAAAGGTACAGAAATATCGAGGGACAAAAAAAAAAAAAGTTCTTATTCTTATGGTAAAAAAAAAAAAAAAAAAAAAAAGTTCTTATTCTTATGGTTCACAACTCCATTTTTGAAACCCTAATTCTCCAGCAGAATTAGGATCTCCGGCCAACCGCCAGGGCAAGGGGCACCAGATTGTTCTCCGGCCAGACACCGTTCTCTCAAATCACTCAATGACGTGATCTGTATACAGGCAAGTTGTTCAATTTTATGTTTGTTATTTGCATAATAAACTCAATTTATATATATGATAATGCGTATGTATATAGGATTATAGGTAATTGAGTGTTTTGAATTTGAAGTATTTGATTTAGTGTTTTTGTTATAGCCTTGATTTGTGTGTATGTGTATTAATTGCAAGTGTGAATTGTAATAGAACTTTTCTAACACCCCCATAAATAAAATATTTTGGAGAATAATTGATAAGTGGAATCAAGATCACATGGTAGAGTGAAATAATGTGTGGCTTTTCTTCGGTTCCATTTTTTATGTGTTGAATACAAAAATCACATTCACATTTCTACATGGTGTCTTCTGATTCTTTTATTTGTAAGCACTTTGTTGAATCAAAAGTTTTTATATATTTACGTAGTTAGTTTTTTAATTACTACGATATTAATATCTTCAATTTGTTTGCCTTTAGATATACAACACTAGTTATTATTATTGTTATTAGTAATTTTACATACTAGTAGATGTGAACAGATGGACATTTTTTTATGTTAATACAATCTTAGCAAACCAAGAAATACAGAAAATTGTTTCATCTGACGTAGAAAAAAAAAATATGATTTGACTCCACGTTGCTTGACGAATATAATATTTATAATGTTGCCGATAAATCTGTTGCAATGCATTGACAAACTGTCCATAAGCATACATGGAAGTTTCGTACGCGAGTAAAAGTATTTGTCCCGTGGCGAAAATTTTCCTCATCTTTAAACTTTCTCGATGGTCAAGTTCCCAGTTAACATTTGGTTTACGTTTGTTTGTTATTTTTAATTGAAAGTCATGGGCCTCGAATACTTAGTTGGCTAAGTCCTTGTATAAAATATTGTGTATGAAAGAGTAAATGGCCCATGTACAAGTAACATATCACTCTCTAGAGTTCGAATGATCTGTTTAGCGTTCTTATAGAAAAGAGATGCAAGAAATGAACAAGTTGTAAGTATAGTAGCTGGTAAGTGTCATCTCATATATTCGTTAGGTCTTAAGTTCAATTCTCAGTCACATACTTACCGTCTTTGTATTAGTTAAAATCGTTAAAATGGCCATTTATACATATAATAAATAAATTGTATAAACGCATAATTCATATATTTACACTTCTTGGTGTTCTCTCTCTTTTTCTCATGAAACATTTTGTTGAATCTGATTATGCATAGTTTTTTACCCGTCATGATGAGTTTTTACCTCTTCCTTGATATAATACAAAATATGTTACAGAATTGAAATATTCATGGGATAAAGTCTTGAGCTATAACTTCATAACAATTATCATATAATACGAAACATCTAGTACCTAATACGTCTAAATAAGTAAATGTAGGTCTTTAATCAAATTTGGTTATCCTATATTTACTTTCTTAAGTTTAGCCAATTTTGTTTTAGTGACTCATGTGAAATTTAATATAACTTTAACTTGGTCTAGCTTCTTTGCGTTTCCGGTCATGAATGTTACTCGATGTAACTTTAGCACGCCGCCACTCACAACCACACACACGGCTGCTATTATTTATGTCTTTAATTTTAAGTTTGCGAAGCCCGTGTGTAAAATTAAGTTTAACTGCAAACGATTCACCGTGTAGATTTTCAATTTACAATTTGTTTGTTCATCATTCTCATTCAAATCTATGGGCCTGTAGTCATTATATGAGAAAAGATAAAATGGGCCAATGACCCTTTTTCTTTTTCTTTTTTTTAGAAATTGCTTTTGTATATTTTCGTCTTGTTATTCAATCGTAAGGTCTACGGTTCAAATCCCATGTGTACTATTTTTATTTTATTTTTTTAATTTACGTAAACATCATTTGTTTTAAGTTTTAACATCTGATTATTTTTTAAATTTACGTAAACATGTTTTTGTTGCTAATAAATTATTTAAGTGCAACAAAATAAAATGATTAACGTTATTTTATTTTCAAAGGTCAAATGATCTACAATTGTTGGAACTCCTATATCATTAAAAAACAATTGAAGTTAAAGACGCTTTATCCAACCAAAAAATATGGGACAAGTTGAAAAAAAAAAAAAAAAAAACATTAACAATCGCACAAAACTCACCAAAGTTTGTCTCAAGTTTTAACAACTACATACTTTTATAACCTGATTTTATTTTTATTTTAAATTTTAGTTTTACTAGTTTAGACCATCACTAATCATGGTATGCAAATTAGCATTTTCTTCGTATTTAAAGAATGAAGCGTCAATAACCATCTCGGGTAAAAGTTTCACCGATTAATTGACTATATACTATATATATCACATATTCCGCTTCAATCAGATTATGTACGGTTATCGTTTTTGCTTACAACCAAAAAGAAGAAACGTAAATGATCGGTCTAATATTGATAGAATCGAGTTGAGTCGAGTCTAAGTCAAGTCACGTTTTTTTAACTATTTTACATACTTGGGTGAATTTTTTCGTTCGATATCTTTTGTTGAAATGTTTTGTTAATGAAAAGATGAAAATGCTAAACGAATATATTAATTTGGTGGGGTCTGCCGGTTATATACTTTGCGTCGTATCCAGAGTGGATTTGTTGGATGGATTCATTGAAGCTAAGAAAAGAGGTGAAAGAGTATTTGGAATCTACTTTTTTGTAGCAACAATTCATGCAAATGATGACATCCAAAATTGTTTGTAGCAACAATTCGTCATCGAATTATCGTGCCTAATGTCATCTTTGTCCATATAGTGCTTCAATTTTATCTCCAACTACGTCTCTTTAAAACATCATCTACTCATCAGAAAATCCATCATTGATTTCATTAAAATCAATGCACGACAGTATGTCAAAGTCAACATTACGAATCATATCCAAAACGACATTCACATGACCCGTCCTTCTATTTCTTCTTGCGGCAAACCTATTAAAACAACTAAATAAGCGTATATGTCGTTAATTAACTAAATAAGCACACAAGACAAAAACATTGAGAGCATACGTGGCTGTTTAAATAATGATCCATACTAATAGTTGACACTAACGATCACCTAATTAAACTCAATACATGCATGTAATAAAATTGTATATTTGTTTGAAAAAGCTTGTTAAACATCCACGTTGCGGTGTTTTTTTTTTTTTTTTTTTTTTTTTTTTTTTTTTTTTTTTTATTATTATTATTATTATTATTATTATTATTTTACACTTTTTGATTTGTATTATTAAAATGGGAAAGAGGCACCATAGATTAGTCAATATTTTTCAGTTAACTATATAGTGGTAAATAAATTTTTAAAAGATGATAACTTGGTCAAAAACTGATAGTATTTCTATAACCACGGTGTCTGAATTTGAAATTCTCATTTATCATCCATATAATTTCTATACCCGTGCTTTTATTTCGATATATATAACCCTGTACATATACATGGTTCTTAGGTATTAAACTTTTAATTTAATTCAATAAAATAAAGATTTTAATTATCAAATTTTTGAATTTTAGAGAAATATACTAATAATTTTACACTTCAATTCGTAATGTAAAATTTTAATTTAATTTAATAAAATAAAGGTTTTTATTATCAAATTTTTGAATTTTAGAGAAATATAGGAAAATTATGAAACTTGATAATTTTACACTGCAATTCGTAATGTTAAATATAAGCTTGACTACTTTTTATAAGTTTTGGATTTAAATATAGATTCCATTGACAAATCATAATACAATTTTATTTTTCACTTAGTCTAAAAGAAAAAGCAAAAAGAGAAAGGAGCGACCAAGTACATGGCTCTTTTTTTTTTTTTTTTTTTTTTTTACATGTGTTTCGTACACAAAATTATCAATTTTAACCGAATTGAAGGCCAATTTGACTTGTATTAACTAACAAGAAGGTTTTATTTTGCCATGTAGCGAAATTGTGCTTTTATATAAATTCAATTTGGTTTTCATCAAAAATCCTTTTTCAATTTTGTGTTTCATTTATTGTAAAAAGATAAAAGAATAAAAGTTTCGTTGTTTATTCTATGCAAGCTTATTTAAAGGTAAATGTTGATTTTTAAAACACCAACACTTGTTAGTGTTAGCAGTGTTATTATTTATATAAAACTAGTTGCATGACCGCTCGGTAAGAGACTTACTTTCATTGTATTATTTGGTAGTATTGGTGAACTAATAATGCTACTAATGCTATTGTAATTGATAGCAATAAACAAAGAATCATAAGTTGTGTTTAGAGTGTTGCGTATAGCCCATGCTAAGCTCATATGAGTCCAGGATAATTTTGTTGAATCTTCTTAATAATTTTTTAATTTTTGTCCCTTCATACACGTACGTCTAAACACTAGGTTGAATTGTGTTGTGTGAATACACTAAAATAAGCACTTTATATAAGCAATTTGAAACTGGTTTAACATGTGTCTTTGGGTATCAAAAACTCAACACACAATAGAGTGAAATTGAGTAAGCATCAACTCATCGAAAGATTAGTTAAACTACTTGATGGTATAAAAAATCTCATATGTGTGCCATTATTTAAAAATGTTTCATGCTCTTATTAGTGACATTCTCGATCTCCCCACTTGTCTAACACATCCATGAATATGCAAAAGAAATCACAAAATCATTATTATTAATTATATGATGCATAAATACGAACTCTAGAAGAAAAAAATAACGAAAACCTCTTTAATTATATATGCTCATAAATGTCTAAAAATATCTATGATGGTGCTACTCCCTTACTCTCTTCGACTTGATCCATTTTCCACAAACACATATGTGTAAATAAATATATTAAAACTTGAATCGAGCAGTATTATTCATTCAAAAATCAATAATAAGTTAGCAATTAAAATATGCACAAACCCATCATTGAATCTAACACCTTAATAAAATAGGTAATCAAACTTACAACAAGTGATAAATAGATAATCACACAAGGTTACAAGCAATTAATACTTTTATAGTTATCAAGTGAATGAAGTGTTCATTAATGAAAGAACAAAAACTATCGATTAAATAACAATTAAATATTTCAAAGAATCGAAGACACATAGATTCAAATAAGTGAATAAGTAATTATGATCATTAATGAAAGAAAAAATCAATAAAAGCATTCAATACCTTATCAGAAAAAAAACAATTCTTTTGATCGGTTTATTCACTTGTTACACTCGTCTTCCTCTTGACTCTTGAGTTTCAGCAGTTACAATTCTTTTATCCAAGAAACGCAATATTGAATCGGTAATATTCGTAGGGGCCGATTTTTCCTAATCTTAAAATATTATGCTTTTGGGCTATATTATAGTAGACTTATTGGGTAAGTTGGGGGAGGCCTAGCACCCACTAGTCCCCCCATTGCCTCCGCCCCTGATTAGTAAGCGTTACGCTATTACTCAAATAGAATTCTATGATGAGTTTTTGTTACTTGAATTCCAATCCCGCAATAGACACATAGCAGTAATAGAAAAGACCATATTCAACATTGTAACAATAACTACAAAAGACCCATATCACACGGAAACCGCTAATATATAAAATTGGCTCAAATAATAGCGATGCACGTATCTTTAAAAACAAAATTATACACAATTTTCTAATAAAAAGTTAAATTTTAGCAATGTATGTCTACTTAAAAATTTGAGTTAACTACATTTTTGGTCCTTGTGGTTTACCGGGTGTAACGATTTTGGTCCAATAGTTTAAAAAGTAACGGATCTTGTCCAGAATCCGATGACCCGTAACAGTTTTGATCCATTTTTTGTTGACTGCTAGTTTGACTAGTTAAAAAAAACATGAAATGACTAAAATACCCTCAAATGATGATGTTTAATGACTAAAATGCCCCTTCCTTTATTATCGTCGTCGTCGTCCTCCTCCAAAGATAGATTTGCGCCCATTTTTCTTTCACCCATTTTTTTCTTCATCTTCATCTTCCCTGACAACCAGATTCCTCATGTAAAGCTATCTCCATATCCACAACAACAATAAAAATGTGGTTAACTCTAAAGAAATACTCATACACACACTAATCCTAACCAAACCAAACCAAACTCCTTCATCTCCAACCACCAACTACACCACCAACTGCCATCGGCATAAACAAAACACCCTTTTATCACATACAAACCAAACACACTTTTATCACATGAAACCCCACGAATCCACGATTCAACCAAAAAAAATTGAACCTATAAATCGAATAAAACAAAAACTCACAATTTGACTTAATAAACACACAATCAAACAATATAATCCCAAAAGTTTTCATCTGTCTCGCTCCCCACCACACGGAAAAACTACGACAAATCTGTCCTGACCCATCTCCAACTATAACAACAAACTTCAACCTCATCGATCAAGAACCAAAACGAAAAAGAATTTAAAAAAAAGATGTCGGGGTATATCATGTACAAGAAAAAATTCCTTATCGATCCAACACCAACCCGTCATAGATCTTAAACAAAAAGGAAAAAACAAGAACCTACCCGAGACTTTAAAGATCTTGAAGACCATTCACGTTCGTGTTTTGAAAAGAAGAAGAAAGAACTTGGTTTGTGGTGTTCGGTTTTCATTTGCATAATTGAAGAACTGTTTTTGTGTGTTTGGTTTGTGGTGTTTTGTTTGTGGTGGCCGTAGATCTGGTGTGGTAGCCGGTGAAAAAGAGGAATGAGGGTGAGGGTGTTTGGTTTGTGGTGTTTGGTGTGTGGATGACCCCCCTTTAACACAGATTGTGAGTTATAGATGAGGGGTCATTGGTGATGTATTTAAGTTAAGAATGTGTGATAGAAATAGATGAAAAGACCAAAATACCCTTTTAATTAACGTTCAAACATTAGTCAACTGACGGTGTTAGTGAAAATGGACCAAAACTGTTACGGGTTGTCGGATTCTGGACAAGATCCGTTACTTTTTAAACTATTGGACCAAAATCGTTACACCCGGTAAACCACAAAGACCAAAAATGTAGTTAACTCTAAAAATTTATTGTACGCGATTTTTTAAAAGTAATTTAAAACAAAACGAATTTCTTTGAAAGAATCTATTATATCATAAACTCAATTTTGAACTCAATATTTATAAATATATATAATCCTTTAGTTATATAGATAAATAAAACATATTTATAAAATATATATTATAACCGTTATTTTATAAACGCTAACACATAAGCTTATTGCACAAAACTCAATTTTTATATATTATTATAGAAGACTATAGAGTTTATATAAAATATATTGACAAAATTATATAATGTCAAAAAAGTGTTAGAGTATAATATTAAAATATAATAACAAAATAAGCTAAGTATCATTATACAAACAAGTACTAATATGATGCTCGTACAATGCGAGGACGAAAGACCATGTGATGATTGATAATTTTGTTAATAGTGGTTGTATACTTTATAACATCGAAAATATCATGCAATTATAGTAAAAGAATTCAAGTATAACATATCATTTATCATACACAATCACAAATTATTACAAATATCATTTATCATTCAATAACTTACATTAAAATATGTTTGTATATTAGAAACATGAATTAAAAGGGTAGTTATGATTTTAGAAACTTTTTTTTTTAATTACATTGTAGTTTGATTTTTGTAAAGATGTCTATAAAATATCGTAACCAATGCTATTATGTTGTAACCAACACAATTACATAATAGGTAAGTGTGTTGGCTAAAAATTTTAAAACTTCTCATTTAACAGGTCTTAAATGATTTATAATGTAGTATTGATAGTGTGATTTGATGATTAGTATGTATAAAGTGATGATAGATGATGTGTCAACTTAAGATATGTATACGTGTACTTCAAATAGAGCCTTTAAGAGAGTTAAGGTGTTGCTTTATATATTTAAATATAGATATTAAGCCTTGTTAAAGTTTGTTTTATAAAACAATTAGTGCAAGTGTGCGTGAAGATGAAAAATATTGTTGCATATTAATAAACAAGAATATTTTTCATGTTTTATTAAAAGTGTTAATACTTTAAGGTTTAAAAATGAGTCATAACGTGTCACCAACATAAGTAATGACATGTCCTAATTATAGATGAACAATTTTGAAAGCATTCTCCTTATAATAGTATGACAAGGTGAATCATAAGTTGTGCGTACCTACAGCTCGTTGCAACTTTCGATAGATAGGTGACATGCAAAGGTGGAAAAAGATCGTTACGAAGTTGAGGTCTTTTTCCTTCAATTGGAACATAATGTTTCTTAGTCGTAGACGTATCTATACATACCCGCAATGACACATTTATAATTTCTTATCTAAATTTGTTTACATCAAACTGTTATCGATGTATTCATAATTTTTCATCGAAAACGTTCAATAAATTGTTAATGGGAGTTTCAAAGAAATAGGTGGCGAGTTCATTTTCAACTTCTAGTTAAAGATCAAGAAAACACGAATTTATTGTTTGATCTCAAAGCTTTCCCGCTAATTCAAACCTTTTGGGTGATTGTTAATATCAAAATTTTCATTTGAATTATTACTATTATTATAATAATTTGACGACCAATTATCCAAAGATGTGTGTAACATGTTCGACAAATGTACGTATGTGTTTCTAACTTTGTATCTGTAATTATACAAAGTATTACTCACTCCGTCTTAAAATAATTGTTCATAGATAAAAGCACACGATTTAATAAAAACATTATCATTACAATTTTTTTTCTTTACTTTTTACACAATGACAATTTTACTTTTAATTAATTAATTTCTAACATTTTTAAAGTTTGTAATAATAACTTCAAATGAAATTAATATGATAAACTTAATTTACATTTTTTTTTTATCTATAAGAAAAAAAAGTATTCCATGTAAATACAAACAACAAAATGAGCCACGTGTGGGATGCAAAAAAAGAAACGTTAACACCTTCCTCTCTCTTCACACGATCTAGTTTTGTCTTATAACGAAGTCAGTCTTTACCTCACAAGAAATACATCTTCGGTTACAAACACTACGATGAACTCCGTAATATGTTTATGCAAACAGGTTGAGTGGTCAACCCTAAACATGTTCAGACCCTAGCTTAATGTTGGGAATAAAATGTTCAAGTCAAAGAGCCTGCCAAAGATGTCAAAGAGTCTGCTAGTTGATTTTGAAGAGTATGAAGATGTACTAACAGTACCTTCTGGGTTGAAGGTACTGCTAGTTGACAAAGGGTCTGCCAAGCTATATGTCAAGTTGATTAGATATTTTGTAATAGATATTTAGTTGAATTATTAGTCTTTGTACATTGTTATACGTTATGTAGAAGTAGTTTAGTCTTCTGTGGTGTTCAGAAGAATATTGCAGAGTTGTACATTGGAAGTTGTATTTAATTGTAGGCTAGAATAGTCAAAGTATCTTATTATATTCAACCACTTGACAACTTGTAATTAGGGTGCCTTATCGTATAAAAGGTTCCCTAAGACACTACCTCATGCATGCATCTTTTCCAACTATTAACCAAAAACAGAACTATCTCTCAAGTAACTTAGTTACTCAATTCACAAATCCTTTTACAATCTAAGATTCAAGATTACTTTGTAATCCCGGTGATAGTTAGATCATCCGTATTATTTCATCAATAATATTGAATCGTTTTGTGTTAACTATAGTTGTGTTCCTTTTTCATTCCATATTCACGTTTACACAAACTCACCACCTTGTGTTCTTTTAAGTGTGTTGTAGTAGATTTCGCATGCTAAACACATTCATACATAAATATCTCACAAACACGTTACTAAGATTCACATCCCAAGTGTTTGTACACAACGAAATCCTTCCACAAGTGGTATCAGAGATAGGCTTGATATTTTCTAATTTAAAAGAACAATGGATGTTGAAGATATTCAAACAAATGTTGCAGCTAAACTTCCATTACTCAAGCAAAATGAGTTTGATATGTGGCGACTAAGGGTAGAACAATACTTTCAAGTGCAAGATTATGCACTTTGGGAGATCATTGAAGAAGGCAATTCATTTAAACCCTCAATCACCACTACAACAGTAAACGATGCACTTGTAACACAAATACAAACACAACCATCAAGTGCAGAAGAAAGAATTCAGAAGCGAAATGATCTAAAAGCCAGGAGTATGTTACTGATGACTATTCCAAATGATCAGCTTTTGATCTTTAACAAATACAAAGATGCTAAAACCCTTTTTGAAGCTATTGTGGCTAGGTTTGGTGGTAATGATGCTACCAAGAAAACATAGAAAACACTTCTCAAACAGCAATTTGAGAACTTTACAGCCACACCTAATGAGTCTTTGGACAGTATGTTCAATAGACTTCAAAAGCTTTCAAGCCAGTTAGCCATCCATGAAGTGATGATAACTCAAGAAGACCTAAACTCCAAATTTCTTAGGAGTTTACCCACAGAATGGTCCATGCATGTCATTGTCTGGAAGAACAAGCCAGATATTGATCAGATGAGTCTTAATGATCTCTACAACAATTTCAAAATAGTAGAGCATGAAGTAAAGAAGACTACTGGGTCAAGCTCAGGAAACATGGCTTTTGTATCATCCCCAAGCACCTCAAAAGTTGTTAATGAAGAAAAAGATGGCAGAGAAGAAGGTACTGCCAACACAAATTTTAGTACTGCCAGTACTTCCAGCAGTACCAAAACCATTTTAGATGAAACAATTGGGTGTGCTTTTCTTACATCTCAACACAATGGGTCCATACTAACTTTTGAAGATCTTCAAGAGATTCATCCTGATGATCTTGAAGAGATGGACATAAAGTGGCAACTTTCACTTCTGAGCATAAGGGCTAAGAAGTTGCTGATGAGGACTGGGAAGAAGATAATGATAAATGGGAATGAGCCTGCTGGGTATGATAAGTCAAAAGTGGAGTGTTACAACTGCCACATGAAGGGTCACTACTCTAGAGAGTGTAGAAGACCTAAGAAGCAGGATGACATGGGTAGAGGGTTTGAGCAGAGGAATAAAGGAAGCTTTGAGAAGAAAGGAAGCTTTGAGAGCAAGAGTAAGGAAGTGGAAATCATTGAGCCCAAAGCAATGGTTGCCATTGATGGCATGGGTTTTGATTGGAGTTTCATGGGTGAAGATGAGTCAACTTCAAATGAATTGGCTTTAATGGCATTCTCCACTCCTGAGGTACAAACTACCAAATGTTCTAATAATTGTGAAGTTTTTAAAGTATTAGAAACTTTAAGAAAATGTTATGATGAACAGACATTAGAACTCAGAAAAACACATCAAACCTTAGTTGACTATAAGTGTGGTATGGCCAAACTAGAAAAACAAATCATTCACTTTAGAGAAAATGAACTCACCTTTACTGATGCAAAAGCTATTCTTAATAGACAAATATTTTTGAAAGATTCAGAAATAGAAATGTTAAGAACTGAGTGTGCTAAAGTGACATTGGCTAGAGATAATATTCAACTGACTGTTACTAAATTGGAAATTGCTTCTGAATGCACTAGAAGCATAGTTGAAAATCAGATGAATAAAAGAATCAAATCAGGGATAGGATACAATAAATGTCCACCTCCTTATAGAGGAATTCCTTGTCCCCAAGGTATTGACCTTGCAGAATCAGGTTTGCATGAATTCACTCACAAACCTTTAGAGAAACCTGTAGTGAATAGTGGACCTTCTGAGAGTGCTAAGAATGCCTCACTCTCTAACAAAAAGGTGCTCACTAATAACAAATCAAATATTCTAATCATTGAAGATTGGGTATCTGATGATGATGAAGATGAGACTGTTCCTATCAAAGGAAACAAAGTAGGACCAATCAGTCCTAAAAGAGTAGAAATTAAGGCTAAGGCTAAAGCTGTTTTGAAGACAGTTGAAAGTTGTGAAAAATGTAATAACAAACCTAGGGGAAGCCAAAGAAATTGGAACAACCTTAAGTCACAACAACTAGGTGATGACTTTGTTATGTACAATAAGGCTTGTTATTACTGTGGTAGCTTTAATCATCTTCATGCTTATTGTAATAAATGGGTTTCTGGGAGTAAAACAAAGTCTAAAACAAATGTTACTCACCCCAGAAAAAGTTTTGTAAAGTCTAACAACACAAAAGTAAATCATACTGTTAGACAACATAAGCCTGTTATTACAAAACCAACTGAAAAGGGTACAAGAAACACTTTCAAATATGTACCAAAAGTTGAGAAGAGTCCTATTCAAAAGAAATCTGTGGTCAAAACAAAAGTTTGGAGTCCAAAACCAAAAGGTCCTGCTAGACCAATTGGTACTGCCAAAATTGGTACTGATAGACCAAAGACCACAAAATGGATAAAAAGGGAAAATGCTGTTAAGTCCTCAGCATATTGGATTTGGAAACCAATCCAATCAAAAGGTGCATCAACAACCTTAAAAAGGTTTGATTTCATTGATGCAAGAGGCAAACCCAAGTCTGTTATGGCTTGGGTACCCCAAGGAAACTAACATGTTTATATATGTGCAGGAACATTCAACTGATATTGGTGATCAAGGTTATGTTGATAGTGGATGTTCAAGGCACATGACAGGCAACATGTCCTTCCTCTCAGACTTCAAAACAATTGATGGAGGATTTGTTACCTTTGGGGGAGGAATAAAAGGCAAGATTACTGGTAAAGGTACTATCAAAACCAGTAAATTAGATTTTGAAAATGTGTATTTTGTGAAAGAACTTCAGTTTAATCTCCTTAGTGTCTCACAAATGTGTGACAAAAAGAACAATGTTCTATTTACTGACAATGAATGTATGGTTCTTTCTTCTGATTTTAAAATGCCTGATGAGAGTCAGATCCTTCTTAAAATCCCAAAAAGGAACAATATGTACAGTGTTGATTTAAAGAACATTGATCCTAAGGAGAGTTTAACTTGTTTGGTAGCAAAAGCCTCATTGGATGAATCTATGCTTTGGCATAGAAGGCTTGGTTATGTAAACTTTAAAACAATCAACACTATTACAAAATATGATTTAGTAAGAGGTTTACCCAAAAAGATTTTCCAAAACGACCAAACCTGTGTTGATTGTCTTAAAGGCAAACAACATAGAGCTTCTTGTAAGCCCAAGACCCACAACTCTATTTCTCAGGCTTTATACATGCTTCATATGGATCTCTTTGGTCCTACTAATGTGTGTAGCTTGAATGGTAAAAGATATTGTCTTGTTGTTACTGATGATTATAGCAGATTTTCTTGGGTTTTCTTTTTAAGATCTAAACATGAAACTAGTGAGATTCTTAAATCTTATATCACTGAGGTAGAAAACCAATCTGATAAGAAAGTCAAAGTCATCAGATGTGACAATGGGACAGAGTTCAAGAATAGGGTTATGGATGACTTTTGCAAGGAAAAAGGGATAAAAAGAGAATTTAGTGTAGCTAGAACCCCACAGCAAAATGGAGTAGCAGAAAGAAAGAATAGAACACTTATAGAAGCTGCTAGAACTATGCTAGTAGACTCTAAGTTGCCTATTTCATTTTGGGCTGAAGCAGTTGGTACTGCCTGTTATGTACAAAACAGGGTTCTTGTGACAAAGCCACATAGAAAGACACCTTATGAACTTTTCTTTGGTAGAACACCATCTTTAAGTTTTATGAGACCTTTTGGTTGTCAAGTCACTATTCTCAATACCAAAGATCATTTAGGCAAGTTTGATGGAAAAGCAGATGAAGGCTTTTTGATAGGGTATTCCTTGCAGAGTAAGGCCTATAGAGTGTTTAATACTTGCACTAGGCTAGTGGAAGAGAATCTTCACATAGAGTTTCAAGAGAAACTAACAAATGTGAAAGGAATTGGACCAGATTGGATGTTTGATATTGATAGGCTTTCAGAATCTATGAATTATGTGCCTGTTACAGGTACAAATACTAATGATAATGCAGGTTCTGAAGACAATGTTGAAATACCTAAAGATCAAGACTACATCTGGATGCCAATTTGGAAAGGAATGGATCTATCTTCAAGTCATGAAGAACCTTCAAGTTCAACAAATGAAGGTAATGAAGATGATCATGGAACTCAGAATCAAGAGAATCAAGAAAGTGGTGCAAATGACAATGGTACTGCTAGTTCATCAGATGGTCCTGCTAGTTCAAGTATTGATACTGCTGAGCCATTGAATGTTCAAATAGATGATTCTTTACCAGAAAAAGTGGGGATTGGCAATCTTCCATTTACATATGAAGTTCCAACAACACATAACACAAGAATCCTCAAAGATCACTCAACTGATGATGTGATTGGTAGCCTGGATTCTGGTGTTAGAACAAGATCACAAGTTGGTTTATCTCAAGTCTTGACTTCAGAAGAAGAAGGGTTTATATCCTCTATTTATGAAGAAAAGAATCATGATATTGCCAACATATGCCTGTTTTCATGTTTTCTATCTCAGGCTGAACTAAAAAACATAAACAAAGCATTAGATGATGCAAGTTGGGTTGAAGCAATGCAAGAAGAGCTTCTCCAATTCAAGATTCAGAAGGTTTGGATATTGGTTGATTTGCCCAAAGGTCATAGGGCAATTGGAACCAAATGGGTGTTCAGAAACAAGAGAGATGAAAGGGGTATAGTGATCAGAAATAAAGCAAGATTGGTAGCTCAAGGATATACTCAAGAAGAAGGGGTAGATTATGAAGAAGTGTTTGCTCCAGTTGCAAGACTTGAAGCAATTAGGCTATTCTTGGCCTATGCTTCATTCATAGGCTTCAATGTCTATCAAATGGATGTTAAGAGTGCATTTTTATATGGTGAAATTGAAGAACCAGTGTATGTATCTCAACCTCCAGGCTTCATTGATGCAGAGTATCCAGACAAGGTTTATAAGGTTACCAAGGCTTTGTATGGTCTACACCAAGCTCCTAGGGCATGGTATGAAACATTGGCTTGTTTTCTACTAGAAAGTAGATTCCAAAGAGGCAGGATTGATCCAACTTTGTTCATCAAAAGAACAAAGAAAGACATCTTGCTAGTGCAGATTTATGTTGATGACATTATCTTTGGATCAACAAACCAAGACTTGTGTGTAGAATTTGAAAAACTTATGCATAGTAAGTTTGAAATGAGTTCCATGGGGGAACTTACTTTCTTTTTGGGTCTCCAAGTGAAACAATCCAAAGAAGGCATATTTATCAGCCAAGATAAGTATGTAGCAGAGATCCTAAGGAAATTTAATTTTGCTGATTCTAAAGTTGCAAGTACACCAATGGATCCAGATAAAGGGCTAATCAAGGATGCTGAAGGAGAAGATATGGATTTGCATAATTATAGATCAATGATTGGGTCTTTGATGTACCTTACATCATCAAGACCAGATATCATGTTCTCAGTATGTGTATGTGCAAGGTTTCAAATACATCCCAAAATCTCTCATCTCACAGCAGTCAAAAGAATCTTTAGATATCTCAAGGGTCAACCTAGGTTGGGTCTTTGGTATCCAAGGGAATCATCTTTTGAATTGATGGCTTATTCGGATAGTGACTATGCTGGTGCAACTCTAGACAGAAAATCCACAACTGGTGGATGTCAATTTCTTGGTTGCAGACTCATCTCTTGGCAATGCAAGAAACAAACTATGGTGGCAACCTCTACAACTGAAGCAGAATATGTTGCTGGTGCAAGTTGTTGTGGGCAAGTTCTTTGGATCCAAAATCAAATGCTTGACTATGGGTACAATTTTCTTAACACCATTATTTATATTGACAATAGCAGTACTATATGTATCATTAAAAACCCAGTTCAACACTCAAAAACAAAACACATTGAAATCAGACACCATTTCATAAGGGATTGCAATGAGAAAAGGTTAATTCAAGTTGTTAAAATTGATTCTGAAAAGAATTATGCAGACCTTCTCACCAAAGCTTTTGATTTAGGTAGATTCAAATATCTTGTAGGAGGTATTGGAATGATAAATCTTTGAAAAATATGTGTTTTTGTAAATAAAATTAACTGGTATTGGCTTTTAAACATGGTACTGCTAGTTAGTCAATATGTACTGTCAGTTCATAATTGGTCCTGCTAGTATAAAATTTGCTATGTTTTGTTCATATTGATGCTTAAATGTTTAAAATGCTATAGTTCAAGTGCTCTGCACTTTGTTCTTTTGGTTTGCAACTAACACATTTCAGGCTGATAACAAAACAAGAGATCTTCCAAACAAAAGGGGAAACAAAAGTTATATTAATCTCAGGGGAGGTAACAATCTCAGGGGAGGAAATAATAGCCCAGAATGGAAGAAAAACCAATTTATGAAAGAAAAAGACAAGAGCATACAAGATGATGCAGAGGTTGAAAAAGATAGGATTAGATCACATATCTAGAAGGGATGAAGCATTCCTAAAGGAGAAAGTTCTATCTAGATCAAACTAAGAAAGGTTTCAACTCAAAGGCATGCTATTAGATGATTTCACTTGTTGAACCAATCATCCAAGATACACAGCATCATTGCCTTTTTAATTTCCTCCATCCAAGGAAATTGCACCATCTTTAGGCCAATATGGCTTTTGGTATTCAGTTCACCAAGTTTTTACAAACTTAAGAGCTGGCTAGTCCATAAGCAAACGGCTTTTGGTAAAGACAAATCAAATCCGTTGATGGTTGATAGTTTACCAAAAACTATATGGTTGTTAACTAACCATACTTAATTGTAAATAGTTAACTAGTCCATAAGCAAACGGCTTTTGGTAAAGACAACTCAAATCCGTTGATAGCTGGTAGTTTGCTAAAAACTATAAGGGATATTTGCAAAACTTTCAAAGGTACTGGTAGTTCAAAATTGGTACTGCTAGAGTAAAAAGGTACTTCTAGATAGCCGTTGAGCCTGTCAGAAAAAGTTTTAGCCGTTGGGCCTGGTAGTTAAAATTAGCCGTTGGGGTAGTTATGTAATTTACTGATGATTATATTATTTTATATTTTACATATAAAAGATCTTTTTAACCGCCTTTTCATTTACTTATTATAATCTTTCTTATTGTCGGTTAAAAGTAATTCTCACAAATCATCTTTCATCAGTCCTTATCATAATTCACATACACCTTTCATCTTCTACCAGTACCAACATCAAATCCCACCATCATATTCAAAATTTTCATTATGAATACCACAGTTGTTCTAAACTTTGTCCAACGTCATAATCAATTAGCATTTTTGGAGAAGTCAGAGGATAATGCCTCTTTTCATCAAGTAGTGGACTTTTTAAATAACTCCTACATCAGGTTTGCTTTACTAGTCAATCCCACTATTTATGAATCTCAAATTACACAATTTTGGAAAACAGCTAAAATTGCAACTTCTGAAAATGGGGAACAAAGGATTAAGGCAAAAGTGGATGGCAAACATTTGACTCTTACTGAGTCATCCATAAGAAGACATCTTCATTTGGATGATTCTGATGGTATTAGTCAGTTGCCAGATACTGAAATTTTTGAAAATTTAGAAAGAATGGGGTATCATGCTACTTCTACAAAACTCACTTTTCTAAAGAAGCATCTTACTCCACAATGGAGATTTTTGATACACACAATCCTTCATTGTTTGAGCCAGAAGAAAACCTCTTGGGAGCAATTTAGTGGAAATATGGCTTCTGCTCTCATCTGCTTGGCTACAAACAGAAAATACAATTTTTCCAAACATATTTTTGAAGGATTGATTAAAAATGTGGATAGTGAAACAAAGTTTTTGATGTATCCAAGATTTATTGCATCCATCATTGCAAAATCAAAACATTTGTTGCTTCCCCCACACACTCTTTATGTAACACCAAAACTTTCTCACAAAGTATTTTCAAACATGAGAATTGGTTTTAGAGGGGAGGAAATACCACTATTTGATGAAATGTTACCACAACATCCAGAAGAACCAACACCATCAGCTGAATCACCATCATCTAGTTCTTCAACTGGTTACATCTCACCAACACATCAAACATCACCAATACCATCTCCAGTACCATCAGCAACACCACCAACATCATCACATCATGTATCACAAACCCAATCACCTCAGACAATGCAAGAACTAAAAGAGAAGGTGAAGCTCTTAGAAGATGCTCTTAAAAGTCAAAGCAAGAAATTTTCTGAGATCAACATCAAATTAGTCAAGAGGGTAAAGAAATTGGAGGGTGAAGTGAAGAAGCTAAAGGGTAAAAGATCTGCAAAAGTTGTTTTATCTAGTTCTTCAAGATCAGATGCTGATAGGTTAGGTCACTCTTCCAAAAAGGGGAGGATGGATAGCTCTGAAGATGAGGAGGAGGCTCAATTTGAATTCCATGAAGGAACTCAAGTTTATGATGAAGAGCCTGTTGGTGCAGGGCAAGAGCCTGCTGGGCCAGAACAAGAGCCTGCTAGGATTGAGAGGCTATTGGCCATGGACTACAAAGGGTCTGCTGAGAAAGTGTACAAGAGAAAGAGGGATTTAGAGCCTCAAGGGAATTTGTTTGTTCAAGGGAGGAATTTTGTTGCTGATGAGCAATCTACTGCTCCATCCCAAGAACCAACTCCAAAGGATAAGGGCAAAAGCATTATGATTGAAGATGAGCCTAAGTCCAAGAAGTTGAAAAGAACACAGCAAATTCAGACGGCTTTAGGTGAAGAAGAGGCCAAAAGGGTTCATGAAGAAGAACTGAAAGCACTTGAAGCTTCAAGAATGCTTGTAGAGATGAAAGATGCTGAAGATGCTGCTTAAACTCTTCTTGATACTCAAATTGCTCAAGAAACTTTTGATGCACAGATGCAATGGATTATTGCTAATGATCCAATTGTGAAAGGCCAAGCATCAATAATAGTAAATGACAAGAATCTCAATTCTGATGAGAAAACAGCAGAGCTTGAATCTTTTATCAACAAGAAGTATAAACAAGCAGCTCTGGCTGACATTTTTGAAAAGATGAAAGAAAGTGAGAAAAGAGGTTTTAAGGTGGGCAAATCTTGGAAAGATCAGGTAACTTTTATGAAGAGGTTTCTGAAAAATCAGGCAAATTGGACTGATTATCAACTGAAGAAGAAATCTGCTGATGAAATCTATTTCCTGTATCTGCAAGCCTACAAGAGTCTTTACTACAAAGTTCCATCTGATGCAAAGCCCTCAATGAAGAAGCAAGATGCTCAGAAGAAAGATAAAGCAAAATTGGACTCAGAGCAAGTAAGTAAGATGTTAATTACTTTGCCAACTATTATACATGCTGATCCAATTAGCTGTAGACGACCTATTATTGATTGGGAGATCAACCATGATAAATTAGGAAAGTTATGGAAAATAATAAGGGTTGGGGGTCAGTCTGCTATCTTTAAGAATTTTGAAAATCTAGTTAGAGCATGTGACAGAGCAGACTTGGAAGAATTGTGGAATCTAGTTCAGATTAGGCTAGACACAATTTCTAGTTCAGATGCTAAGGAACAGGAACTATGGGTAGAATTCAATAGGATGTATGATCCTAGCCCAAAGGATGTTCATTGGAAATTTCCCTATCATGATCCTTCAACAACATGGGAATTTCTAAGCCTTAGCAATATTCATCATCTTTACACACAGAGTGGGATAGAACTCTTTATGTTGGCTGAGAAAGAGTATCCACTTAGTTATGAAGTGCTTGCAACTATGATCTCCAAGAGATTAAGATGTGACAAAGATGAATAAAATTCAGAAATTGTTCAAAGTTTGCTGAGGAGCATATTTGAGCAATGTGAAAGAAAAAGGAAGAACAGAGAGTAAAGGTTTTTGGAAGAGTTCCCTCAAATCCTCTAGGTATGTATTTTATTCATCAGAAACTTGTGTATTTTAATGAAAATAACAAGTTTAGGGGAGGATTGTTGGGAATAAAATATTCAAGTCAAAGAGCCTGCCAAAGATGTCAAAGAGCCTGCTAGTTGATTTTGAAGAGTATGAAGATGTACTAACAGTACCTTCTGGGTAGAAGGTACTGCTAGTTGACAAAGGGCCTGCCAAGCTATATGTCAAGTTGATTAGATATTTTGTAATAGATATTTAGTTGAATTATTAGTCTTTGTACATTGTTATACGTTATGTAGAAGTAGTTTAGTCTTCTGTGGTGTTCAAAAGAATATTGCAGAGTTGTACATTGGTAGTTGTATTTAATTATAGGCTAGAATAGTCAAAGTATCTTATTATATTCAACCACTTGACAACTTGTAATTAGGGTGCCTTATCGTATAAAAGGTTCCCTAAGACACTACCTCATGCATGCATCTTTTCCAACTATTAACCAAAAACAGAACTGTCTCTCAAGTAACTTAGTTACTCAATTCACAAATCCTTTTACAATCTAAGATTCAAGATTACTTTGTAATCCCGGTGATAGTTAGATCATCCGTATTATTTCATCAATAATATTGAATCGTTTTGTGTTAACTATAGTTGTGTTCCTTGTTCATTCCATATTCACGTTTACACAAACTCACCACCTTGTGTTCTTTTAAGTGTGTTGTAGTAGATTTCGCATGCTAAACACATTCATACATAAATATCTCACAAACACGTTACTAAGATTCACATCCCAAGTGTTTGTACACAACGAAATCCTTCCACACTTAACCTGTTTATTTTCATATGGTACTGTTTATCCTTTCAAAACACGTGAGTACATATGTATGGTAGGGTGTGTTTGTTTCATTAAGATATTTTAGGTCTGAATCTGACTACCACATCTTATCAGTAAGAGGTGTTGGATTTAACTAGCATGATCAACATCTAATTAAATAAACACATCAAGAGTACACATAGCGGAAGCAGGATCAATTTAACACATTTAATATATTACCGAATAGTAAATAGGAACGTACCATTTGTTCTTCTCTTCTCTTCTAATCACAAGATCAATAAATAGGATTAACGTGGAACCCCTTACCGTTTTGTTCAACAATCCAAGATGAACAACTAAACACGTACTATAACCGATCAAGCAATGATGCTAGTGATTAGACACAAAATATTTTTTGCTACACAAAAAAATAAGGATCGATCTATATGAATTAGACCCGATCGGGTTTGTAGTTAAAAGAGAAGAAACACAAAGCTTTAGGGTTATAGTATTGCACAAGATTAGTCAAACAATAACCCTTTGTGTTTGTATTTATAGTGTTTGGATTGCTTTGGCCCCAAGCTAGTCGATTAGGGTTTTAAACCCACAAACCCGATCGGGTCAATCTTGGTCCCCAAGATTTCTAGATCCTTCCAATCCGAATTACACTAGTAGTCCTTTAACTATTCCCTAACGGTCGTTAGTCAACACCGTTAATTACATAATGTTTATTATGTATCATTTTGTGTCCAAATAATTAATATATACAATAATTATACATATTAATTATTTACTTGATCATCATACGTAAAGTGTGCAATCCCTCGGTCCCGTGTTCGAATCTAGACATACACGTTAATATTTTTCCACATTAACTCTAACAGCTCCCACTTGGAAATCTATTAAAAGTGTAATGACATTGGTTAGCGTCTAGCAACACGCCAATGCCCCTAGAACAACTCGGGTGTGTGGTCTCCTGGAAAAACCACTTGATGATTTTAAATCATCATACTTATCCTTTTGTTTCTAATACTACATTAATAAAGATATGGATCAAAGTCATTCTTTATTAATATTCTGTTTCTCGTTATATATGATTCAATAAGATTACCATATCTTCTGAACTAGTCAGGGGAGATCATGGGTGTGGCCACACAAACATCTTATTAATCCCACGAGGGGCCCAGTAGTATTAAACTTCAAATTAACTTTGAAGGAACAAATCCTATTTTGACTACGAGCATAACTCATACACTTTGCAACACTTCCGAAAATAATCCGTATAGCTACCAGTTACGTATAGCGTTAAATTGAGCCACAGAAATGCACTACATGTATGAACGATTATCTGGTATCTCAAGTCTAAGGATAAATATATACATGATTTACTTAATGACAAGATCCATAAATTAAACTCATGAAGTCGGGATAGTCCTATATTCCAATACTTGAATATCATGTGATATTGGCATCTCAACCTTACAGTACATTCTACCAATCCTCACATTTGTCTTTATTTAATGATATTCCCATATCATTAATCGACAACGGACAATTTAGAATATATACCAATATATTCATGGATATAAACATGCAAATATAGGATACAATTTATTATTAATGAAAACAAACGTACCACGTACTTTAATTCATTGTAAATAATAATTGCTTAACATCCCTTATCCAAATATTAAATATAGATCAATGCATGATAATTCCCATTAATGAATTATGCCACAAGTCATGACAACCATACTTGTTGACAAGGCATAAATCAACTAATTTTGATCTATCGGAAATTTTGAGAATACTTATTTTAAGAATTCATTTACTGAAATTCTTGTATGTGTGCATTCATCTATCTAGATATTGCCACATACTTCATAAAAATGCATGACATCCTTATCCACGAATTTATGACAATTAAACTACCAAACCTTTGTAGTCAAAGTATTCTAATTCTTTAATGTATAATGCAACTATGCTTTAAGCATAACTAGTACACATGGCCTTTAACAAGGGTAAACTCCCACCAAGACTAGTATTGAGTGTCATCTCAATTTCATTAGCATCATTGTATCCAAACAACAATATGCTTTTTAAAATTTTCGTAAACCTTTCATCGTGTAATATTTGATATCTTCAAATCTATCACGATTTGTCAACTATATCAATTTCGCAATAACTTGCCATATGGTTCATATTTAGAATTATGGAGCATCTCCAGGCTGAGGATGTTAATTCTAATCCAACCATATCCATTACATTTAGCTATCTAATAGCTTTCAATTAGATATTAATGTTGTCAAATCATCTTGCATCCAAGCATGATACAACAGATAACATGATGTACATGAAAAATCCTTGTGTCAAACTTAGATTTTATTCATGTCATATCTTTTCAAAGATATGTATCTATCTAGCCTTTCTAATAGATTATCATGTTTATTAGAATCAGTTATTTTACCGCTTATGCTTATAACAATAAACATATACTCAAAGGTTGTATGTTTATTTTCTGAATTTCCATTATGAAGTTTCATTCCAAACAAAGACTTAACATTCAATGTTAATGGAATGGTACTTCTCATATGTTATACAACATATGTGAAATAAGAAATAAATATATAATACTCCCACTAGCTTTCAGGAATATCAAGAAATATCTTATTTTAATTATAAATCAAAACTTAGATTTAATAACTAAACATAAGTATATCTCCTAGATGCATGCATTAATCTAAACGATTGCACTTTGTATACTTCCAAAGATTATTTGATTCAAAAACTCCTTTCAATTACTTTTCGTCCTCGCACAAGTAATTACTCAAGAAATAGTTTTGATATCCCATTATTAATTTCATATAAATGAAACTAAGAATGTCAATCATAATCTTTATTCATTTAATGTGCTTAGAAATAATTTCAATCACATTTAATTGCTTAAGTGTGACTGATAATCTTTTCACACATTAAATATGTATACAAATTTTGTCCATAATGATTTCTACACAAGAATTTAAATCTCTAGGATTTTCATTTCCTTTGTAGAAATTCATCTTCATTCTATAGAGTAACTATAGAGTTTAAGATTAACTACGTTTTCAAACTAGTTATCTTCTTGGACTGCATCTTAGTATTCACAGTATGAGTAATTTGCCAAATTCTATTTGTAATTTATCAACAGGTTTATCAAAATCCTGTAACTCATAATCCTCAACATACTATACACATATTTGAGATATCCTTGCGAATTTATGAAATGAGAATTCCATCATCTTGAGATTTAACATTAACATGTTTAATTCTCATTATGACTTGCTAGTGTATTTTTAGAAGATTGTGTATCTTGTAATTTTATCTTATCAAGATAAAACTCCCACTTGCCTTTTACAATTTATAGATTATCTATAAATTCTTAGCAAATAGAGCAACACATCATTGTTCTCTTTTGGGACTTTACAAATACATATTGACAGTTCCTCATTAATTTGTTAATAACTTACTCATCAAGCAGTCTAACAAATTCTGAACTTCAATTTTAAGACTTAATGTGATTCATCACATTTCATAATGAATGGTGTCTTATAAATCTTCTAGGTTGGAGTCTAATTGAGTATATCCAATCCTTACTCAATTTTCTAACCTTGATATCTTTAGGAAGAATAGAAGATATAGTTATCTCAAATCAAACAATATATTAAGAGTTTGATTTTCCTAACTGAACATACCATAAACTTATGTATTTCATTAGGATTAATATTGTAAGTCAATCTTACAATATATAAGATAAATATATTTTGTTTTGGCTTACCTATTTACCAACTAAGTCAATTTAATGGTACAATAGATTTTCCAAGCCAATTGCATGCATTATAACATAAGTACTTATTTACCAAGTCACTTCATGTCTATGTCTTACCAAGAAGACATAATCTGTTATAATCCCAATCTACGTTATAAGTCATTGATCAACTTAATGACTTCTTGTATATGTCTTAATTAAAAACATAACAAGTTAACGTCTTACTTTATTATAAGTCTTTTATCAATCAAAAGACTTCAAATTTATATCTTACAATATAAACATGTATAACTAAAGTAATCATGAACACCACAATTTTGTTTCAATAATATTTCAAGTTAATTTATTACTTCATATATTTATGTCATTCCAAGAATACATAAACATTCAAATTTTGAAGTAGTCTTATTATCATATTGACACTTGTTCTAATAATTATCTAATTTAGAAACTTGTAAATTAACATAGTTTCATCACATCAGCTTTGGCTGCTAGCAATGAAAGTATGCAATTTACCTTGTCATTAATATCTAGTAATTGTAACACCTCGATCTTCACTTGGAATGAACACCGAGTAGCTTCCTCTTTATCACACAAACACACAAGCTAGATGATGACACTCACAAACACATTAAGAACACAAGAGTAGTATGGATCATAGGTATAAATTTCAAGTCAAATGATTATATTCAAGAAAGAAAATAATACAAAGACTAGGATGGGACTTTCTCTCTCACACACACACACTCTTGTTCTTATGATAAATGAGGCACACTTTTGACAGTAGAGAGTGTGTGTGTATATACGGCTGCCATCAAACATACATGGGTTTGATGGGCTTTTGATTGGACCTAGTGTGGGCTTTAAGATGTGCACTACACTTATACTTAAGTTACAAGACTTTTCTAATGCCTTAAGCCCACACACTTAATACACATTATACATGACACATTGATTCCTAACTACAAATGACCATCACTTCATATTTAACATAAATTGAATGCTAACAATCTCCCCCTAAGGGATGGTCATTTCAATGATGCTCCCGTGATTGGTCTTTTGCATTTGATGTCTTGAACTTCGTGTGTCAATGTATAATATTCTTCATTCAATGTTCCTTCATGCACTGTGATGGATGGACTTTCGTCGGTACCTGCATAAGACAGTTAGCAATAAATCGTCCAGCGGCCATCATGTCGTGAGGCAAGATCCTTTAGATCTCATTAAGACTCATACAACTTGTATCCTTTTGATGAACACAAGTGTATTGCATAGGAAGTGTTCCTAAGAGATCTTTTGATGAATCTCATGTCTCTAGACTCAATTATGTGCGTTTTGGTTTTAGTCGTCGGAGGCATGGAGCAGAGTGCCACCTTTTCAATATCAACACATCTCGGAGTGAGAGGTCGATAGATTATGTAGTGTTCTCCGTGAGAAATGAAACAAATATCTTTTAAGAGATATCTGAGTGGATAGGAGGGGTGGTGCAATGCGTCACTGGGTCCATGACGTCTTGTCTTCAATACCAGTATCACCTTAGTGAATACCGATAGCAGATGTATTGACCCGGTTTCTGACCTAAGTTTTCATGGAGGGCTATTTCTTTTCACCCTTACAAAAACTTTTCTTTTTCATTCTTCAACCCCTTCTTTCTTCTTTCTCATTATACTCCTTTTTTCAATCATACCTAAGGACTTCTAATGCTAAGCTATTGGAATTGTCCTTGGGTAGATCCCTCCGGTTCTGGCGGATCATTGGACATAACCTAACCATAATCACCTTATTACTCCATGATTATCCTAGATTATTTGTCACATGCCATTAAACCTTGTGAAAATCTCTCAACGTGTTTATGAGAAAACACATTTTGTTAACACATCGAGAGTTTTGCATTTTTGAAACACTCCCCCTTCACATGTGCTTATGTACTTTTTAAATAAGCTGCACATGTTGGGTAGAGTTCGCACATTTGAAATGATCGATTTTCAATGAACACGACCTTCGCGAGACACGCTTACATCACTAGTTAGACTAGCTTGAAATTATTACCCGTCCCGTTCATATTCAATGATCATCTCTCGAATTGGTACATTCTACTCAGACAAGTCCTTTGCGAGACACGCTTACATCACTGGTAAACCAGCTTGAAATTATAACCCGTCCAGGACATGTCTTTTCGAGAACGGACATTTAGTTTCGTCAATTCGAGGGTTCATGCTGAGTCTTTTTGAAGAACTCGTTTTGAGATTCAAACGATAAAACTTCTTTTAGATCAAAATTTTAATCACGTCCTCTCCCCCATATTTATAATAAACACCTAATCTCCCCCTCAAAAATAGCATGAAGTGGTATTTTTGAAAACAGTTGATTAAAATGAAACTTTTTGTGGAGAGACGGACTGATTTTAGCATGAAATTTGAACATTTTTCTTTTTCTACTCCCCCTTAATCAGAGCAAATGGTTAAACTTTTGAGTTTAAAAGCATTTAGTGGTCTTAGAGGGAGTTGTTGTGAGCACAAAATTTATAAAAAGACTTTGAAAAATCTTTTGAAACAATTTTGATTAAGTACTCACGGGTTTTAGCTTTTCGCCATTAACATTGCGAGTTCTGATCGGAAATAATCAGAAGTCATTCAATGTAGCGCGTGCTTCGTACAGAAATGCACGAAATCTGTCTTTTGAGATGAGTGCTTGAAAAAGTTTTGATAAAGCACTTTCATTTCATATAAAGGCCACATTTAAAGTTTTCCCAGTAAAGCACGGGTTTCGTACGGATATATACGAAAGCCTTAATGAAGAAAAATTTGAGAAACGACATGTTTTAGAAAAACATAAAAAAGAACTCTCGCTCAAGCATCTGTACATGCCCGTATCATTGTTGAATGACATTTCTAAGTAAGTACAGAATATTGATTAGACGAGAGACATGTCGTGAGAAGAATATTTTTGGTTTTTGATGTTTTATATTTTTTATGGTTTTTTGAAATTTTCTATATTTACAGTATTAATTTTGAACAAGTATATATTTACAAAAATATTTACATGCGAAGCTTTTTGATATAAATCAATAAGATTCGAGAAGACTTTCTAACTCTTCGGGAGTTAGGCTTCGCATTCCAATTCGACGAACTAAGTTTTCAAACCGCTCTTTTGGGAGGGCCTTAGTAAATAGATCGGCGAGTTGATATTCAGTCTTCACGAAAAACAGTTCAACAGTACCCTCTTCAACGTGCTCTTTTATGAAGTGGTAGCGGACTCTAATATGCTTGGTCTTCGAGTGTTGCACTGGGTTGCACGAGATGGCTATGGCACTTTTTGAATCGCAATACAAAGGTATGCGGTTGAAAGAGAAACCATAATCCGTGAGTTGTGTTCTCATCCAAAGGACTTGAGCACAACACGCAGATAGAGACACATACTCGGCTTCTGCTGTTGATAAAGCAGTGCAGTCTTGTTTCCTTGAGGACCAGCCTACTAGCTTTTCTCCCAGAAATTTCGCTCCGCCTGATGTACTTTTCGCTGTAACTTGGCAACCGGCATGGTCTGCATCTGAAAATGCTATTAGTGTAAACTCCGAATCCTTCGGATACCAAAGACCCATGTTAATGGTTCTTCGAAGGTATCGAAAGATCCGTTTAACCTCTTGGAGGTGAAGTTCGGTAGGCCTTGCCTGAAACTGTGCAAGTAAGCAAACAGCAAAATGAATATCTGGTCGGCTTGCAGTTAGGTACATGAGAGAACCAATCATGCTCCGATATTTCTTCGGATCCATGGGTTTCCCATATAGGTCAGCGACAATTTTTGGTGAAGTGACCATTGGAGTACCAACAGAGTCACAATTGTCCATTCCATGTTTTTTCAAAATCTCAATTGTGTATTTAGCCTGATTAAGAAAAATACCACGTGGGGATTGATGAATTTGTAAGCCTAAAAAGAATTTAAATTCAACCATCATGGACATTTCGAATTTGCTTTTCATGAGATTTTCAAAATGTTTTGAATGTGTCGGATTAGTGGACCCAAATATGATGTCGTCCACATAAATCTGAACAATCAAAATATCATTTTTGTATTTTCTTGTAAACAAGGTTGGATCAATTGTTCCTTTGGTGAAATAATTTGACAACAAGAAAGATGATAACTCGTCATACCACGCCCGTGGGGCTTGTTTCAAACCATAGATTGCCTTCTTTACCTTTTAGACGTATTCCGGATGATCTTTGTCAACGAAACCGTCTGGTTGACTCACATACACTTCTTCTTTCAGAGTTCCTGTTAGCCTTAAAAGTAATGTTATATTCGGGAATTGCATTGTAATTAAGTACAGGGACTAGTTTAGCAAATAGCGGATAGTTAAGCTAGGATCTTAGTATAAATACCCTCCTAGTTGAGACTAGGAGTTTAGGGAATTCTTGTATCACTTTGAAGGTGTGTGTGTGATCTCCTCTCTCTCTCTAGAAAACACACACACCTTCCCCCATTCTTAATCTAATAAATATCATGTTTAACCTTTATTTTGAGTTCCCCCGACCTCCTGAACACTTATCTTGATCATTACAATTGGTATCAGAGCTAACCAGGGGTGAATCGTGGGGTTTTGAGGTGAAAAATATGTGATTTGAGGTTTTTTCGCGTCGGTACTGTTCACGTGATCGAACCAGTGGGTTGATCGAAGCATTTGATCGAACGAGCAGCAGTATAGTCGAACGAGCTTCATTTGATCGAACGAGCATCTTTAGTTGAAGCAACTTGATCGAACGACCAACATTGATCGAACGAGGTTTGTCATCGAAGGAGCATTCATCGAACGAGACAAGGGTAGTCGAGTTAGACTTACTCTTTCAAATTGATCGAACGAACTAAATAGTCGAACGACTAGATAGTCGAACGTGTTGATCGAACGAGTTAGTCGAACGAGTTAGTCTAATGACATAGTTGAACGACATAGTCGAACCAAGTTGGGCTGATCGAACGAGTACCTTGTCGAACTAGACTAGTCGAACGAGCTACTGTGATCGAACGGGGTACATTGATCGAACCAATATAGTCGAACGACTAATGTGATCGAACGAGCGGTAGCAGCAGCATGTCATCGAAGCAACTCACTTTGATCGAACCAACTCTTGATCGAACGAGCACTCTTATCGAAGCACATCACTCAATCGAGCTAGATTGAGTTGATCGAACATCTATTTAGTCGAACGACTAAAATAGTCGAACAACTATTTAATCGAACGACTAAAATAGTCGAACAGCTATTTAGTCGAACGACTTTCATAATCGAACGACTCACCTTGATCGAACCAGAAAATTCATCGAAGTCACAACTTGATTGAACCAAGGAGTATCTAGTCGAAGGAGCTTCTGTGATCGAAGGA
This sequence comes from Artemisia tridentata subsp. tridentata, assembly GCA_021014915.2. NCBI lineage: Eukaryota > Viridiplantae > Streptophyta > Magnoliopsida > Asterales > Asteraceae > Artemisia > Artemisia tridentata. Next base: position 403,298,259 of record CP139505.1, on the reverse strand, counting down.
GCTAGGGTGTGATCGAAGGAGTAGCTAGTCGAACGGGCAATATAGTCAAAACAAGGTGATCTAGTCGAACGAATTGTTGATCGAAAAAGCAGAATAGTCGAACAAGCGGTTCTAGTAGAAGAAAAGATCTTGTCGAGCCTTTAAGATTAGTCGAGCATCTTCAAGTTGGTGATATAAGCTGAAACAAGTAGCTTTTGACAAGTGACAAGCGAACTTGTTTTTTGAAGTGAATTTAAGGAATGTTTTTGAAGTGCTTGCTGTTAGTGTGTGATATCTTCATACATTTATATACGTGTGTTGCATGTGAATTTAATATCCATGTGTGTTGACGTGTTTGCATGTGATGTATGTTGCATGTGAAGATTGCTTTTGACGTGTATAGTTGAAGTATGAGTATCACATGATTACTGATGACAAGTATATCAACTTTTGCTATGACGTGTTCACTATTTGAAAGGTTTGCTTTTCGAGCCAAGTTGATTTCAAAGTCGCACCACACCAAAATCACAAAAATATTATGGGCCTACATCCTCAAAACACCACGTATCGCTTAAACGATCCTGATCAAGATTCACTATCAAATGACAATGGCTAAAGTTTGCAATGAAATGTGACTACGGGGATGATTCGTTATTATTTATTTGGGTTTGAAGTAAGGTTTTATGGACGCGTGTACTTATTTCATCTTCTTTCTTTCTACCCTCCCGCGAAGATGACTTGTTTGGGCATATATTAATGGTGACGAAGACTTGGATATCTAGTTACTTTTGTGATTCTTTCTCTCTATACTCACAAAGTAGTTGAGGATACGTCAAGAGGTTTTGTACTAATACTTCTGTTGAGGGTATAGGGTACACCGTTCTTAGTCACAAGGATCGTACAAGATTAAGTCACAAATCTGGGTGATTTTACTTCATTCTCAAGTTCGTCATGTTGGGTTATCTTCTCATGTGGTTACTACAAAAAGCCGTTGTTTTTTATACAGGAGGTTGATAAAGAGTTAGACATCTTAAATGGTATTGTTAGTAGATTGGGTTTATCGACATCATCTCATAGGCTGATTGGGTTAATGATAAAGTGCTTCCAGTTAATACTTCACGTACACATCATTATGCTGATTCCGATTAATCGTAACCAGCAGGGGAGAGAAATGTGTACATCGAGGACGCACAACAAGTTCACGTGATCGGGCTTAATGATTTATAAAACGATTTGTGTCGGAGATTGGTTGATTCTATGTCTTATCTTCCACTCATCTTATTCTACGCACTTCTACCTTATCCACCTTCACCAATTTCTGGCAACAAGATCAAGATGATCAGTGGTTCAACTTGTTACTTTGGTGTTATCATTTCATGTGTATGTTATGGGCTGATTTATCATATGACAGATAACTGGAATGCATTGAGTGAGATGAAGATGTTGATACTCTATTCCCCCGAATGGATAATCTTGAAGAAAGTCGAGTCTACAGTCTGTTCTACATTTTCCGCTGCGTGTTAGAAGACTAAAGACGAAATGCATTTAACTATCAAAAGACTTCTTCATATTCAGGGCAGTAATCAGAAAGGTTGTCAGTTTGGGGGAGAGCACTAATTAGGGGAGAGCACTCAGGGCACCCAGAACTATACCCTAATTAGATTTGCTCACGTTCTTCTTCAAGTAAAGAAATGAAAGCTGAGAAGATTCTGCAAGCTGAACGAAGTGATGAAGTTTGAAGGCCATTCTCTGTGCTTATGGTTTATATTTTACTTGTAGGGAACTTTGTAAGCAATTCCCGTATAACATCACTTTGGGGAGAGATTGTTAGCCTTAAAAGTAATGTTATATTCGAGAATTGCATTGTAATTAAGTACAGGGACTAGTTTAGCAAATAGCGGATAGTTAAGCTAGGATCTTAGTATAAATACCCTCCTAGTTGAGACTAGGAGGTTAGGGAATTCTTGTATCACTTTGAAGGTGTGTGTGTGATCTCCTCTCTCTCTCTCTAGAAAACACACACAACTTCCCCCATTCTTAATCTAATAAATACCATGTTTAACCTTTATTTTGAGTTCCCCCGACCTCCTGAATACGAATCTTGATCATTACAGTTCCATTCAAGAAAGCGGTCTTGATGTCCATCTGATAAACTGTGATGTTCTTGTGAGCGGCATAAGCTAAGAAAATCCTGACTGCTTCAAACCTTGCAACTGGTGCGAATGACTCTTCAAAATCTATCCCTTCTTCTTGTCTGTATCCCTTTGCCCCAGACGAGCTTTGTTGCGAATTACAGTCATTTCTTCATCCTTTTTGTTTTTCCATAACCACTTAAGATCAATGACTAGTTTGTCAATTGGTCTTGGAACTAAATCCCAGGTGTCATGGATTTGAAATTGAAGAAGTTCTTCCTGCATCGCTTCAATCCAGGCATTATCTGCCATTGCTTCCCGAATGTTCTTAGGTTCTATGAGACTGACTGAGCAGACATAGATGCACATGTCGCAATCGGTATGAAGTTGTTTTCTCGTCTGAATTGGTCTTGAGGGTTCAACAATAACCTGTTCAATCGGATGGTCTTTTGTCCACTGTAATGTTGAAGGGTACCTTGGTCTGTCTGAATGTGTGTTAGTCGGTTCATGTAATCTGGAAGATGATTCACCAGATTCCGTTCCAAACGGGTTTTCAAAGACTTCTTCGTCTAACACAGCATTATTTTGTTCTTGCTCATCAATTCTGGGTAGAACAATTTCAATGAATGGAGTTGCTGGAGTAAATGTAGATGATGTTGATGTTGAGGGAGTTGGTGCGCTAGCTTCGAATGTTGTGGATGCATCTGGATTTGGTGGAGGTGGTGGTGGTTGATGTTGAGTGGATGCAGCGGAATGTTGGTTAGATGCATTTTTCGAAGCGCCACCATAGTATTCATCGTACATGAACTCGAAGAAATTATCCAGTTCTTGAGTTGTGGGTTGTTTGTCATGAATTGATTGAGCTCCTTGAGGTGCGAGTCCCGAACTGATATGTCCGGAAGTCATCGGGTTAAGCGCGGGTTCTAGAGCGAGTCTCTCAGAAGCCATTTGTGAAATTTCATCAAACTTCACATTCATCGTCTCCATGATCTTTTTCGTTCTCCTGTTATACACCCTGAATGCCCTCGAGTTTTCAGAATAACCAATAAAGATTCCAATATCACCCTTAGCCTTCAACTTTCCCAGATCTTCCCTGTCATTTGTAGGATAGCATAAAGCGCCAAATACATGAAGATAAGAAATATCCGGTTTTCGGTTGTTGACAAGTTCATATGGGGTTTTATTGAATCTTGGATGGATTATAGGTGTTCTTTGGTGTATTTAAATTTAGGAAGACCGGAGACGATGTTGTCTTTGGCAAGCTTGTTGATCGTGTCAAAGTTCAGATGGGACAAACGTCTATGCCACAACCAGGATTTTGTTTCGCCTGCCCTGGTCATGAGACAAATAGGAGATGAAGAGGCCATTTGGTTTATGTCAATTGCATAGAGATTGGTGCCACGATTCCCAATTAAGAGATCATTCCCCACCAAATTCCTGACAAAACAAGTGTTTCTCCTAAAATCAACCTCTAAATCAGCATCACAAAACTGCCCGACTGAGAACAGATTGTGTCCCAACCCTTCGACATAGTAAACCCGAGTGATCAAGTAGTTTCCAAACCGAAGATCTCCATAACCCAGAATAGCTGCAACATGATCATTCTCAAAACGTACAATCCCCATGAACTGCCATACAAAGTTGATCAGCAGCTTCAGATTCCCGGTCATGTGCTTGGAGCAACCCGAGTCGACGATCCAAAGACAAATTTCAATGACCTGCAAAGAACAGATGATTTTGTATATGGAAACCGTTTAACATTTGGTTCCAGTGGGTTAGATGAAACAGGTGAATTACACTTAGAACTGGTTTCCTTAGATGCATTGGGAACTATTTCTAATGTGCCATTCTTAAGTGTGAACATTCTACCCGTTGGTTTCCATGCACAAAACTTAGAGTGATCCTTAGGCAATAGGCTGCTAGTGGTTTTCCTAGCTTTTGCAATAAGTCTTCGAATATATCTAGACTTAGCCTTAGTTACTAAAGGAACCTTTTTCTGTTCAGACATATCATTCTTTTTCACATTATTAGAAACATTATCATCACAAGCATTTACAGACAAAGTTTTCTTTTGCATTAAACAATCAGAATCATTACATGCATTAGAAACATGAGTCTTATCATTACAACTAGATGATACATGTTTCTTCTTGGAAAGCGGTAAATTCCTAGGGTGTTCTTCTACTTTCTTGCTTGCACTCTCAGAAACAGGCGAGACACTAGGTTTCTTGTTATTGCTCCTAGACTGTCTTTTGCTCCTAGAGTTGCTTTCTATTCCTGTAGAAGGTAAGGCACACTCATTAGAATTTTTTTTTTTTTTTTTTTGTCCTTAGATGTTGTAGTAGCATTCCTAGACTCATTTGGAGTATCGTTCTTACTTTTGTCTATCGCCCTATATGTTTTAGATGTAGAGGCAGACGCAGTAGTGGGACTAATCCTATAAAGGCCAGGTGCTATAACATTAGTGTTCTTGACAACAGCTTTCTCTTTTTGTTTCTCATTAGGCAAGGGGGTTGATGGTGCAATACCCGTAGTTTCCTCACCCTTTCCTTTTTGACTTTCGAGTTGAGACTTCAAAAGATTGATTTGATCTTGCATATTTTTGTAAGAGCGCTCATACGACAATTTGTCATACTTGCATTCTTCCTTTTTTGTATCAAGTTGTTTAAAATATGTGCAATTTTGTTTTTCAAGTTTCAAAAGCGCCTTTTCATATTTTTCAACAATTTGAGAAGTCTCAGCTCGAAGTGTTTCATCATCCTCAGCAGAATATGTTTGGAAAATAATGGACATAATATCGGTCGATAGAGCTTCGAAGGAGAGAGAGTCATTTTGCTTTTCCAAAACTTTTATGTGTTCCAAGTATTCATTAGCTTCCTTCACTAAGGATTTGTGATCCTTAACGAATTCTGCAGACTCTTTTAAAATATTATTTTCCACATTTTGAACAACCGCATAGATTGCAGCAACATGTGGATTAATTTCCTTTTCAAAAATCTTTTTCAGTTCATCCTGAACACCCGGAAACCATTCAAACTTTTGATTGTTAATTTTGGAAGCCACAATACGTTGAAGTTTCTCAATTCTCTGTTTAAGATCAACCAAATATAGTCTAGCTGCACTTGAATCATAAGTATTTTTAGATGCCATTTGTTCGATGTTAGGCAGATGTTTTGAAACAGCTTTTTGTCTTGTGAAAACCACGGGTTTTTGAAAAAACAGAGGTGACTCCTTTTTAACAAGATGAACCCCAACAAGTTTGTTAGCTTCATTATAGTCAATGGGTTTTATTTCTCTGTTCAATTGTCGCATTTTCTTACGACTCTCTTCTGAAAGCTTAATCGTCTCACTTGAATCATAACCCGAAGGAGGGTCATGGATAGCATTTATTAAATTACCATTAAAAAGCACATTCTGTTCTTTTTGAGCTTTCTTGAGAATATAAGGGTTTTCATAACCGATAGCCACCTTTTTTAATGTATGTAAAATCGGGTTTGGATTGTTTATTAACAAGTTAACTGTTTGTGCAGAATGACCCGTTTTTACAAGCAAATCATCCAACTTTGCAATGGTTTCCTTTTTTTCATTGATCTCTTTAAGAAGATCCTTTTCACGTTTTGAAAACCTTTCATTCAACTCCTTCTTTTCTTTTTCAAGATTGGAATAAGTTGATTTTTGTTTTGAAAGCTGGTTGGTTAGTTCAGAAATTTCCTTGTTAAGAGATTTAATTTGGTTATTCAAATTAACATTTAGAGTGTCAAATTTGATTTGTAAACGTTTCTCTCTTAACTCAGAATCTTTTAATCTAACCTCAAGTTCTGACTGATTTTTGTTATGAAAATCATAAGCTCTTGCATTCACCTTATACCTCTCAAGCTCAGTTGTCAATTTTTCATTCGCGGCCTTAACATCGCGATTGACCTTTTTGACCTTTTCTATTTCAACACTACAATTTTGCAATAATGATTCAAACATAGCACGTGTTTCCTCATCATTCTCAGTATGCTGTGACTCGAATTCTTCATTAGGATCCATATCTGGAGTTACCAAATTAGTATTACTACAACTTGGTTCGTCCATGTATGTATCATAAATGAGATTAGGAGTCTCAGGATGCTGTTCATTTTGAGGTGACATATCAAACATTTCATTATTGTGACATGTAGCATATGGTTGTACCTCAGAAACCGCATTAGTGTCAAAAGCAGGAGGTGCTTCTGAGTCTGTGTCGTACTTTGCCTCCTGGAGATTTTCCATAAAATGCAGTTTGCATCGATGTCCTCTTGATCTTCAGAGTTGTCCATAATAGCCATGAAGTCATTCTCTTCTGCACTCAACTGAAGCCCAGCCGTTTCCTTGTTTGCCAACATTAATGCTTTCTGCAAATACGCTGGATCCCTTTTATTCGGCTTATCTGGACAGTTCCTAGCCATATGACCAATACCCTGACAGTTGAAGCACTTCATCACATTACCCTGATTTCTATTCCCAGCTCCCTGAGCAGCAACATTCCCAAACTGATTCCCAGCATTCTGAACCCTTTGATTACCAACAGCTGTACCCATCTGATTCCCTGCATACTGACCCATCTGATTACCAACATACTGCCCTGCATTCTGATTACCCATCTGAAATCTTGGAGCACATCCCTGCTGATTCCCATATCCCCCAACCATCTGTCCTTGCTGACCCATGTTGAAACTCGGCTGTGCAATCTGCTTGTTGCGAGTGTTCGATGAGATTCGTTGATTGTTGTTGGTGGGTGTGGAGTAGCGTCCTTGGAATGCTTTTGATAGGTATGCAAAAGCTTGAGTCAAAGCAGCAGTTGACTCATCCTGATCGTCTTGATCTGGGTGTTGTGGGTATTGTTGTTGTGGGATTACATGTTGTTGTTGTGGGTAGAATGGTGATTGTGGAATATACTGTTGTTGCATGAATTGCTGAGTGGATGATGATGATGATGGTTCTGCACTGACTGTTGCAGGTGTAGGTTATTGGACTATGAGTGCAAGAGGATCTTGTTGTTTTGCTTGTTTCTCTTTTCTGACTTCATTTGCCTCTGCTTGGTTTTGTTTGAGAAAGTCATAAAGTTGATCATAGTTCACGTCATGAAGATTCTTAGTTTGGTTGACAATAGTAACATATCGTCCCCATTCTTCTGGAAGGTTGTTGATGAACTTGATGTTTTGAACAATTGGTTTAGGTGCCAAATTGTTTCTGATCAACTCATTCATTAGAGTACAAAACCGTGTGTAGTAAGATTCAATCTGTTCAGCTGGTGTTGCTGTGAACTTCTCCCATTCAGTCAGAAGCTTGTTTTCCATGTCTTGAATGCCAATTTCTGTACCATGACAAAGACGTCTAACTCGATCCCACATTTCTTTGGCAGTTTCACAGCTATCTACAGCACAAAATATTTCTTGTGGTAGACCGAGTTGGATTAGATGCATTGCTAGGTGATTAGCTTCAATTTGCTTCCAATCTGCTTCAGTGTAATCCGATTCCTCTTGGATTTTGTACGTTGGATCGACGGGAGGTTCTGCATTAGGATTTCCAGCTGTTTCTTCAATCTCACAAGGCTGGAATGGACCTTTTTTGACGGAGTTAACCAAGAGTATACCTTGTCCATTAGGTTTGGATCTCATATATCGAAGCATACGACTCGTCCATGGAAGGTAACCACCTTTTTCTAACGTTGGAGGTCGGTTTTCTGAACCTGCGGCATGAATGTCTTGTTGTGCAGTCATCTTTAAAATATTGTGTATGATAAAGTGGATTTAGGATCTTTGCAACAAAGTAGGAGACGTTGTTGTTGACGGTTGAACTTGGTTGATGTTGTTGTGAAGCTTTGGTTTGTTGTTGATGATCGTTGAAGTTGTAGTAGGTGTATATGAATGAAACAAATTTAAATAAAGTTACAAAATTTGATTAGAGTATAATTAAGACAAAGTCAAAAGTTTACAATTTCGACAAAGGTTATGTAAATTGTAATTTAGATAAAATGACAATTTCTATAGAAATTTCTATTTTGACCACAATTTATATAAATTATGGCAAAATGTCAGTTTAGATAGAAATATATCTAATTTATATAAATTGGCAATTTATATAAAATCTAACACTCTTATACAAGAGAGTAGATATCCGTTTGTCGAAGTATTTTACACTCTTATACAAGAGTTAAAATACCGAGTTCACTTTCGAGTTGACGAAATTACGTTCGAATCAAATCCTTAAAAGTTATTTAACTTTGAACTCAATTCACACAAGTACGAGGGCCAAAACTGCCAAATCTGGAAGTTCCCAAAGGCTGCTGGAAAGTACAGGGACTGAAATTGACAAATCTGAAAACTGCTGAAAATCCTTCTTTGTCCGATATCTCAATTACCTTCTTTGTCCGATATCGCAATTGGCAGAAGATATCGGACAAAGCTGAAGACTGAACTGCGATAAGTATCTGAGTTGCAAATGCGATAATGTCAAATGCGATAGGTTTGTCTGAGGTCGGTCAACTGCGATAGGTCAACTGCGATATGTTTGTCGCAGCTCCAATTGCGATAACTTCTTAGCAGACCCCAATTGCGATAGAGATTTTCAGACCTCAATTGCGATAAAACTTATCAAATGCGATAAAACGCTGGCTGCTATGCAATTGCGATAAAACGCAGATTTCCACCAACTTTCACCCACTTTTTGTACTTTAGCTACTAACCCATGCAACTCCCCATACTTGTCAGTAAACTTTCTGCCACTTTTTACTAACTTATACTAACTTCAATGATTCACCTTTTTCACTAAAATAATCAAAAACAATTCTTATACAAGAATTGTTTTGATTTATACGATCAAAACAAATGAAGAACAAGCCAAAACCAAGATTCCACAAGTGTACAAACTGGAAATAATCACAGTAGCTTGAAGACACACTTCGTATAAACACCAAACAAACACAACTTACTTTAAATTTTGTATGGATCGATTAGAAGAAAAAACATAAGTTGTGATTTTTCTAGTGAAAGAAAAAATAACAAAGGATGTTTTTTACTCTTTATGATCATACAAAAATAAAGCTACTCCTACCTTAAAGCTTGGCTCTTGAAACCACTTGTAACACCTCGATCTTCACTTGGAATGAACACCGAGTAGCTTCCTCTTTATCACACAAACACACAAGCTAGATGATGACACTCACAAACACATTAAGAACACAAGAGTAGTATGGATCATATGTATAAATTTCAAGTCAAATGATTATATTCAAGAATGAAAATAATACAAAGACTAGGATGGGACTTTCTCTCTCACACACACACACTCTTTTTCTTATGATAAAATGAGGCACACTTTTGACAGTAGAGAGTGTGTGTGTATATACGGCTGCCATCAAACATACATGGGTTTGATGGGCTTTTGATTGGACCAAGTGTGGGCTTTAAGATGTGCACTACACTTATACTTAAGTTACAAGACTTTTCTAATGCCTTAAGCCCACACACTTAATACACATTATACATGACACATTGATTCCCAACTACAAATGACCATCACTTCATATTTAACATAAATTGAATGCTAACAGTAATGAAAGTAGATATTAACTCCAAGTGTTCTATTAATTAGATGTGAATTAGAACATCAATCTCTTACTTTGCAGTCAAGAGAATCCTATAAATCATATTTCTTTGTGTTGTTGCTTGCACACAATAAAGATTTCTCCCACTTGTGCATAGAACAACATCATGTATCAGATAAACAACACGTCAATAGTTTGATTATGTGATTAATATGATTGTGTCATAGATATTAGTAGATATAGAATCACCTCGTCTAGTAAGGAAACGTACACGACTATCCTTAATACCAAAAGTGTCTATAATTCGAAAGTATTTATCTCAAGAGATTCTAGAGATAATTCGGGTTACTACCAAGATATCAATACTTGTAGCTCCCACTGAATTAAAGATCACTACATGAACTCATTATTCAGTAATTACAGCACAATGCTCCCACTGGATTAGATAACATTATAAGTGTTTCATAACCAGTAAAAGCAAGTGGTGTGCTGCTTACTTTCCTACACCTTTGAGTAATCCCTTACGTAATACATACTAAGGTAATCAAAGAATGTATTCTACTTGTCAATGATGGAATATCCATCAATACAATTAACTTGAGAAAATTGGGCATGCAATTTCTTCCTCAATTAGGTCTACCATCACCACTATGGTATTTAGCACCTTTAATTGGTCAAAGCACAACAACTAGACAAAGTATGCTAGTTTGCCTTTTACCAATTTTGCGGTAATTAGTCTAGCTTCTAATTTTAATAACTCATAAACGTGCAATTTCTTAAAAATTTGCCATGAGTTATTTCTTAGAATTGAGACAATTTCAATTTTCCTATTATACCTTTCTCATTCATGAAAAGGAATAGGATTAAGTCTCACTCTTCACATGGAAAGTAGACTAGGTTTATTCTTTTAGTTAAGTTGACTCTATCCAAAAACCTCTACGGGTGCAGATCAACTTTCCACTAAAGGAATGTTCCACGTTTACGGTTTTAACGTTGCATTTAATACATTAAAAGAATTTACAAAAAATTCAATTTTATTATTTTCGATAATACAATTTTTCAAGAAAATTAAACACCCATGGTAAATAAAATTTAACCATTTAATTTTCATTGAAAACTAGGATCCATATTGACGTCGTTTCATCACATCAGCTTTGGCTGCTAGTGATGGAAGTACTCAATAAGGTAGAGTGAAACTCAATTGCCAATTTCCAATTGCAATTCCTAGAGTCATGGGACTTACATATTTTGCCAACCTCGGTTGCAAATGTAAGCATGTTTCATCCCCAAATCTTTATGCCTTGACGCCGTTTCATTACATCAGCTTTGGCTGCTAGTAATGAAAGTGCTCAATTAAGTTAACCAACTTAAGAAACTGCAAATTGACGTCGTTTCATCACATCAGCTTTGGCTGCTAGTAATGAAAGTACTCAATTTACCCTTTGATTACCATCCCTTGATCATTACATCAGCTTTGGCTGCTAGTAATGAGGGCATCTAATCTCAGGTGTTTCCGTTTCATTGGGTGGCATATAACTTAAATTTTAAGGGTATTTTTATTTTGATGTGAATCAAAATATGTACAAGATGTCATGCATTCATCTTGTATCATATGTTTTCTACAAAAAAACATTTACTCATTCGCAGCTTAAATCAACAAAATTTTAATTGATGGCGTTGAGAAACTTACAACATTGCCTTAAGATGTTTCGTACCTTTTCATGGTGTACTTGGTAAGTCTAATATTGACGCACAGGCGAGCGGAGAGACATAATGGAGTCTCTTTAAGGCCACAATTTAATGCGAAACCAACCTTATACCCACTTTATAGTTTGTCAATATTAGGTCCACCGCTTCGACCACTTTTGTACAGTTGCATCAATCAATTAAAAACTTTAAGATTTTATAGCTTAAAACATTTATGTAGTAAATTATTAAATTGCTAGTCTCGCCTGGGAGCAAATTACCGTGCGAAGCGAACCACTATCGGCACATAAGACTTGACAATAAATAATTTACCACAAAGGTTTCATAGTTATTAGGTTCATTTATTTTTATTTAAAAAAAAATTACCCTCTTAATTGAAAACAATCCATCATAATTGAACAAATTAAGATCAAGTAATTTAAAAATAAATAAACACTCAATAACACGTATATGATCATAACAACATCATATAGCCACATGCAAACCTTTTGATAAACCCTATTAATTATCTCTATGTGAATTTTAATGTATTTAATTAATAGAACTCCCATGTGCCCAATGGACCACAGACGCCAAATAACTTGGCCGCGTAAGTTTTAATTAACTAAATACCATATTGCACATAACCAATTAATTAATATATTTAATTAGGGTCTTCCCTAATTTTAGATTTATCATAAAAAATCATGTAGCAAATAAACAAACATAATCCATAATTCTTTACATGAAGAATTATGGATCAACCAAGATCGTAACCCTAATTAATCAAATAAACACATAGCACAACATGTTCTTAATTTAGGGTTGCAAACTAAATAATTAGTTAAAATAGGGTCGAAATCCTAACCCTAAATTCTATTTGATTTTATTAGAATGTTTTCTACAAAAACAAACCCTAACAAAATAAAATCGACATAACATGTTATATATAAATCAAGATTTGATTTTTATGCGTTTAGGTAATATTATTAACATGTTAAAACGGGCTCATGATGCCACTGTTGGATTTAACTAGCATGATCAACATCTAATTAAATAAACACATCAAGAGTACACATAGCGGAAGCAGGATCAATTTAACGCATTTAATATATTACCGAATAGTAAATAGGAACGTACCATTTGTTCTTCTCTTCTCTTCTAATCACAAGATCAATAAATAGGATTAACGTGAAACCCCTTACCATTTTGTTCCATAATCCAAGATGAACAACTAAAGTAAGTTGTTACCGAACTCTTGTACACACGTACTATAACCGATCAAGCAATGATGCTAGTGATTAGACACAAAATATTTTTTGCTACACAAAAAAATAAGGATCGATCTATATAAATTAGATCCGATCGGGTTTGTAGTTAAAAGAGAAGAAACACAAAGCTTTAGGGTTATAGTATTGCACAAGATTAGTCAAACAATAACCCTTTGTGTTTGTATTTATAGTATTTGGATTGCTTTGGCCCCAAGCTAGTCGATTAGGGTTTTAAACCCACAAACCCGATCGGGTCAATCTTGGTCCCCAAGATTTCTAGATCCTTCCAATCCAAATTACACTAATAGTCCTTTAACTATTCCCTAACGGTCGTTAGTCAACACCGTTAATTACATAATGTTTATTATGTATCATTTTGTGTCCAAATAATTAATATATACAATAATTATACATATTAATTATTTACTTGATCATCATACGTAAAGTGTGCAATCCCTCGGTCCCGTGTTCGAATCTAGACATACACGTTAATATTTTTCCACATTAACTCTAACAAGAGGTGGCTAGAAAGTCTAAATCTGAACGAAATAATGTTGTTTATTTTTTTATAATTGTCCGAATGATTTTAAGTGCTCGTTTCTGTAATTTATTTAAGTAACTTATGTAAATATGAAACAAGACTTTTTATCATAAATATAACATAGTTAATAAACCATCAAATATATTATATTAACACGAGTCTTCAATCTCTTATCGAGTAAGAGCCAGTAAGACAAGTCCCCACCTCTTACTGAGTAACATCTTAATAAAGCACTGTCTGCTGTGAAGAGTCACTTCATGCAGAAAGTTAGCTCCAATTTAACAAGTTATATACCACACTCATTGCTTGATTCATTTCACACTCCTGAAATTTTCAACCAACTTGTTTTTGTTTAGTAAACATTTGATCCTTGAGAGCTGGTGAAATTTTTGTTGTAGTTTGGCCTTCGATTAAACCTTGTTTCTGCGTTAGTATAACTTCCTGATTCGTATGAATGGAACAGGAAGTTTGGGACAGAATCTTGTAGAAAAATGATAGTAAAACTCAGAATTAATACTAATTCAATATGTATTGATCGATAAATTGTTACATAAACCTAACCTATATATAGTGGATGAAACGGTGCCATGGAAGAGGCATACCGATTCATAAGACACATCTATTTCTAACCGTTATAACATATCTTACGGTTTATCCTAAAAACCTATGACCCAGCCCAATGTATTTTGGGTTTACAGACTTTACAGAATACATACATATACTATTCTAATTTACAATTTCTAACCAAACTATAATAAGTTTAGTTTAACATCCAATAATTTTCTACATAAGTTACTAATTGCAGACCCCATATTTTTACTTTTCTTAGTTTACGAGTTATGTAACACTCTTTGCTATGCACTAATCTAAGGAGTAATAGATCTCTTTATTTATAGTCTTATAGATTAAGTTGGTGTTTGGTATTGCTTATTTATTTTTAGTTAAAATAAACAAGTTTTTTATATGCATGCTTATTTATTTGAGGTAAAATTAATATTAGCCAGGTTTTTTACTTTCATATTTGACCTTATTATATGTAATTGATAAATTGATTTGAATGAAATTTTGAAACAAATTAAATTGTTATTTTCATAACCCGAGTGCTTATTTTTAAGTAGCTTATACGTACTTGTTTATAAGCAGAAAATAATAAGATTCTCATCCCTTTTGTTGGTAGTTCAGTCGTGTTTTGATCACAACAAACCAACCATGTGAACTAACCCTGTTTTTAGACCCAAGCTTAACTTGTTTATTTTCCTATTGTTTCTGGAATTGCCACCCCTAATTTTGTTTATATAATTTCTATGTCTCAGGAAAATGGAAGTTGTACCTGCAATCGTTGGTCCTGTTGTGAATGTTTTGACCGGTCATATTACGCAAAAGTTGAGAAATCTCACTTCCTCCGCCGATCGTGTGAAGGAAATGAAAGACAAAATGAAGGTTTTGGACGGTCAAAGAGTTGATAACGAAAATCATATGCGAGCAAACAGTGGAAACAATAAAGAGATACCTGATCGTGTACCAGGGTGGTTGGAAGATGTTAAAAAGATCAAGGAAGAGGTCGACAAAATCTCAAGTAATGACATTGGATGCTTTAATGTCAAAAAGAAGTATCTAGCAGGAAAAAATGCATTGACGCTTATCAAGGATATCGACCGTCTTATTAACGAAAAAATCACCTGGAGTGATGCCCAAATCCCTTTAGGAAGAGTCGATCACAAACGCCCGGCATCAACATCAACATCGACATCAACATCAGGTGGAAATACTCAAATTGTCTTCAAGTCAAGAGATAAGATATTCGATGATGCATTGAAGCTCCTTCAACAAGATGATGATACGGCTCGAGTGATAGCCTTGTGTGGAATGGGTGGTGTGGGGAAAACCACGCTGATGAAACAACTGAAAAAGGCTGCACATGATAACAAGATGTTTAATTGGATCGTGGTTATAGTTGTTGGGAAAAGTTCCAACTTGTTTGCCATTCAGAATGCCATAGCAGCGCACACAGGCGGACCTCTAACTGAAACTGATGAAACACTAAGGGCAACTTATCTTTCTAAAAGATTTAAAGGATTCTTGGAGCGTAAAGAAAAGATTCTGGTAATACTGGACGATGTGTGGGAGAAGATTAAACTTGAAGATATCGGATTAGAGGGTCCTTTGCCAAATGGGGTCAAGTTATTGCTCACATCACGAGATGAAAATATTTGCCAACAGATTGCAGTTGATGCTGGTTCTGTTCTTCAAGCAGTTAGAGTTGATGTCTTGGAGGAAGAGGAAGCACGGGATTTCTTTTGTCAAATCGCAGAGATTTCAGCCGAAGATGATCGTGATCTCTATGAAATAGGATGTCAAATTGTCAAAAAATGTGGTTGTTTGCCGCTTGCCATCAAACTAATTGCTGGAACTCTTAAATGTGAAAAGAACAAGGGTGTATGGAGACGTACACTCAAGTGTCTGAAGAATAATGATCTTGATAAGAATGTACAAGAAATTATTGAGATGAGCTACAATAATTTAAAAGAAGAGGATAAAAAGATTTTTCTTCTTTGTGGCTTGTTCCCAGAGGACTCTAACATCCCGATAGAAGATCTCACAAGATATGCATGGGGATTAAAACTTTTCAACAAAGTTTATACTATTGAACATGCTAGAGACAGCACACAAACGAGTGTTAGCAATCTCAAAAATGTATATTTGTTGATGGATGGTGATAGTGATGACTATGAGTGTGTGAAAATGCATGATCTTGTGCTTGCATTTGCGGTAGCTACTGTTTCTAAAGGTGGCGAGGAGGGATGTTGGATCATTCACCATGAAGATGATTTCTCAAATTGGAGTGAAGTTAATAGTATGAGCCAGTCTTGCAAGCAAATTTCGTTAGCATGCAAGGGTATGTCAGAGTTTCTCATTGACTTTAAGTTTCCAAACCTTACACTTTTGAAACTTATGCAAGGAGATGAGTCACTAAGGTTCCCTCAAGACTTTTACGAAGGAATGGAAAAGCTTCAAGTTATAGCTTTTGAGAAATTGGAGTATCCACCAGTTCCAGCATCATTTCAGTGCTCCGCCAACCTTCGAACTCTTTGTCTCCATGAATGCTCATTGATGTTTGATTTAACTTGTATTGGAAATCTTTCGAATCTGGAAGTGCTTAGCTTTGCTAATTCTGGCATTACAATCCTACCTTCCACATTCGAAAATTTGAAGAAGCTAAGACTACTCGATGTAACAGGTTGTTACAATCTTGTTATAGATGACGGTGTCTTGAAAAGCTTAGTGAAGCTTGAAGAGCTTTATATGAGAAGTTTTAAAGGACATGCACTCTGCCTCACAGACAACAACAATAGTGAACTTGGAGAACATTCAAAGAACCTGTCTTATGAGAAACTTCAAAGATTCAAGCTCTCAGTGGGATGTTATTTTTCAGAAGTTAGAGACAAACTGGAAGCAGATCAAGTTGACACGCATTCATATGAAAACAGCTTGAAGCTGGTCACCAACAAAGAAGAACTACTGAAATCTAAAATCAACCAGCTGTTTAAGATCACAGATGCACTTTATCTACAAGTGAATGATATGAATACTCTTGAAGATGTTGACGTGGAATTCCCGCATCCTCCTCGAAACTCTTCGTTTTACAATTTGAGATCCCTTGTAGTTTATGAATGTGCAGAGTTGAAATACCTTTTCACACCGAGTGTTGCAACAATGTTGTCAAAGCTAGAGTATCTGGAAATTTCCAGATGCCCTATAATGGAAGCAGTCATACATACTCAGAATAACGTTGATGTCTTTTCCAACTTAAAGTATCTCAGGTTGGCTGACCTACCAAAGCTATTGAGTTTCAGCAATAAAGTCAATGTAATTGAGCTGCCACGTCTCATGGAGTTGCAACTTGAAGGCCTTCAGAGTCTTACAAGCATTTATCCCGATAGTGCAACATCTTTTGTGTCGAGTAATATAACCCCCACGCAATCTTTCTTGAACGCACAAGTAAGTATATGCTTTGTATTGGCAATCTTTTCAACTAAAAGTGTTTTAATAACAGGCGGGTATCTAATGAATGAACAAATTTTAAATAATTTGCAGGATGCGGCTCCTAAGCTGGAGAAATTAAACTGGTTGTTTCTGATATGGAGAATTTGAAGGAGATATGGCCTCCTCAGTTTAGTGTTAGTAATCTTTGCCCATTGAGAAGCATTACAGTGAAGAGATGTGATAGTCTTGTGAAGCCTTTTTCTTGCAATCCATTTCCATTCTTGAATAATCTACAAGAGCTTAACGTCATAAGTTGTGGTTCCATTCAAGTGTTATTTAACACTGACTTGGGACGTGCTGGTAAAAGTGAAGAACGGCTTTGTACCAGCAGCTTGAGAAGCATTGTAGTGAGAGAATGTGAAAGTCTCGTGAATCTTCTCCCAAGAAATCCAATGCCATTATTCAATCATCTAGAAGAGCTTGAAGTTAGAGAATGTGCTTCCATTGAAGTGATATTCGACATCGACATGGGATGTGTTGGTGAAATGGATAGCAGCAGCAGGTTGAGAAGCATTAAACTGGACGGATTAAGGAAGCTTAGAGAGGTGTGGAGGATAAAAGATGCTGGAAATAACTTGATTCATGGATTTGAAGCTGTTGAAAGCATACGTATTTATGGTTGTGAGAGGTTTGAAAATGTAATCACACCTGCCACCAATATTGATTTAAGAGCACTCAAAGAAGTTAATATTGATAACAGCCGCTGGGACAGAGAGAGAAACTATGAAGTTAATGTGTTTTATGTTTTTTTTTTTTTTTGAACGATCAACAAATTTTATTTCACCAATGCTAGCGGGAAACTAGCTATACCCCATATATACAAAGATAATCACTACATTACAATCACCACCCAATACTAGACAAGTTAAAAGTACACCACACATCCCAAACCAAAGAGTGTTGTTTCGCCCTAGCCTTCACCCATAAGAAACTGAGAGTTATTATATCACCAAGAACCGTTTGGATAGAAGGCTGCTTAAGATTAAATACCGCGTCATTACGATGTCTCCAAATACACCACATTGTCGTCAAGCAAATAGCATAGAATGATTTCTTCTTCTTAGCCGATCCACCTATATGCGAGTGGAGTTCCAACAAGTCCTTGATATGAAATGCATAAATCGGCCCAATTTTACACCATTGCGCCACGAGTTGCCACACTACTTGCGAAAAGCCGCAACATATGAAAAGGTGTTCCGTCGTTTCAGCTGAATCCCCGCACAGTTGGCATGTATCCGACGCAACAAAGATATTCCTTCCGGCAAGAGAAACTCTCGTTGGAAGTCTATCTAATTCAGCTCGCCACGCAAGAATTTCGACCTTTTGGGGCACCCATGAGTTCCTTTTGAAGATGAATCCAGCAGGCGCAAATCTGGACACCTGCAATCGCTGTTTCAGACCACGAACAGAAAACAATCCGCTGCCGTCCAGACTCCACTTCCATTTGTCGCTAACCGCACCCAGCACAGGAACCTGAACGGTGTTATAAAGCTGAACCAATTCTGCTTGCTCCACTCCTGTTAGCACCCGTCTCTTCCAATCCCAACCCCACCCAGAACCCGGATGCCCAACACGATCTGCAACAACAGCAAACTTGTTTTTTTCCAGTGCGAATAGTGCTGGGAAAACAGAGGCCAACGGCTCGTCCGTGACCCAGCAATCCAACCAGAAAAAAACATCCAACCCGTTCCCCACCACCCCATGAATGGCCCAACCCACATCCACCCCACCCCGTTTGACCATTTGAACCGATGAGTGGACCTGTTTCCAGGGACCCGAGATAGAGAACTTTGAATCGGTTGAGAGAAAACAAGAGCAAGAGGTACGGCTCTTAACTTGTATGTTTAAAACTAATAAATGATTTCCATTTTTTGTTTTTATCCTTTAAAACTGTTAGCAAAAAAGTAATATTAGGTTACTTATTATTTTTAAAATAAATAGAAAAATATTATTAGAACTAAATTTTTGATGAAATGTTGATTGAACCACAATAATTGTGGCTTTCTTTTCGTTATTTTTTGGCCTTCTCATGTCTTGAATAGTGTTACGAATAATATATTGAAAATCATTTATATAATAAGAAAAGAAAAGAAAATCCAACTATTTCTATGTTGTTTCTTCTTTCTCATATCCAGATATTAATTACTAATTATAGCATTTGTGGTTGTGATATGCAAATTAATGCTATGCCATCATATCTATTACCCACTTTCCATCACCTTCATAAACTCTCATTGAGTGACTATAAAGGTGTGGAGGTGGTCTTTGAGATAACGACTAGTAGTAGAGAATCACCTCACAATACTCAACAACCACCAATACTCCCCTATCTTGAAAATTTAGAGTTAATTTGTTTGGAAAGGATGAGTCATGTGTGGAAGTGCGATTGGAATGAATTCTTAACTCTTCAAAAACCACTGTCACAGTCCTCATTCCATAACCTCACAATCATAACAATGCGCTGGTGCAACAGCATCAAGTACTTGTTTTCACCTCTCATAGCGAAACTTCTTTTCAACCTAAAGGAAGTTGTTATATCGTGTTGTGATGGTATTGAAGAGGTTGTTTCAAACAGAGATGATGAAGATACCTCTTTATGTGGGAACAGAGATGATGAAGATACCTCTTTATATTCCCACATAAACACCAGTCTCTTCCCTCATTTAGACATTCTTTCCGTTTATAGGCTCGAAAAGCTCAAGTGTATTGGTGGTAGTGCCAATGGTATATCTACTGACCAGCTTAAGGTATGTTTCCTATATATTCAGCGACCAAAATAAAGGTTGGTTAATTTTGTTAATATTATTAGCTCTGTTAATTATATAATTAAGTTCTCGTTTTTTCTTCAGTTATCTCAAGCTTCTTGGTCCCTATGCCAATACTCTAGAGAGATAAGTATAGCATTTTGCCCTATATTATCAAGCGCGATTCCATGGTATGTTGTAGGACAAATGCAAAAGCTTCAGGTGCTGAAAATAAAAGATTGTGAATCAATGACAGAGGTGTTTGAAACTAAAGAGATCAACAACAAGAGTGATACTGGTACTGGAACGTCACTTCCAAGGCTAGAATGTATTACGATGCTTAAACTTCCAAAACTAAAGGTCTTGAAAATTCAAGGGTGCAACCTTTTGAAACATATATTCACATTTTCCACTCTTGAAAGCCTCACGCAACTCGAAGAGCTAGAGGTAAACGATTGCAAGGCAATGGAAGTCATTGTTATGGAAGAAAATGGTGAGCAGACAACAGCATCTGATGTGGTGGTCTTTGATCATTTGAAGTCCCTTATACTAGTCAATCTACCAAACTTTGTGGGTTTCTTCTTGGGGAAACCTTGGAAGTTGATCATTATTTTTCAAAAATGACGGTTTTCACCAAGGGAGATTTGTCTGCTCCGGAGCTATATGCAATTAAAAAAAGTACACCGGGTAGGAAGTATAATATACATAACAGGCGGCTGAACTCTGTAATAAAAAACTTTATCCAATGGTAAAAGGTGAAAATATGTCTTACCAACTCCTTCATTTTTGAAACGCTGATTGATGCGTGGTTTTGTAACCTTACAACAGGTTTTACCTCTCGAGGGATCTCAAGAGGCTTACAACCCCACCAGGCAGTGTACCTGACCGATGTAGTATAGTGTAGTGGTAAGTACGGGGGATTGATCGTTCTCCACAGGGAATAGTGTTCGTTAGGTGTGAAAGTCTACTCTAATTAGGTCTAAGGGTTGAGGAAGATTCTTTTTTATGTTTTTATAATTTTTATGAAAGCAAGTAAAATCTCGGGTTTGAAAGAGTGGGCGGAATTAGTTGCTAGTCAACTAACCCAAAATTACTACGGATGCAAATAAAATAAAATAACAAAAATGAAAATGTGGTGAGAAACTTATGTGTAGAGAAATGTGTTTACTTAGATTTCCTTACTCCCTAACTATCTTTTACCGGTTAATTAGTGTGTATTAGTCGCGTGGATGACGGGTGTATTCCTTAATACCATTCGTGGGGTGGCGTACGTACTTCCCCAACTCTACAAGCTCCTACTTCACTCCTATGTCGAGCCGGCTAGGAAGCTCCTAACATGGGATCACTAGAATTCGCTTGTGCATTAAATACAACCATAAAAACCTTTAGTACGCCTTTGGTTCATGTTTCTTAAGACGTTCAAGCAAGTTACCGAATAGGAAGTTAGCCAGTTTTCTTAAGCCTAACATAGATAAACAATCATCCAATACAACTAATAACACACTAATAACCAATAATCAATAGCTAGGTTTCATTAGATCTAAGCAAACACAAGATAAATTTAGCCTAACATGTTAATCAAAAGACAAGAATAAGATAAAATCAAACAACACATAGACATATTGAATGATTAATTGATAACTTATCTTCAATGTAACATGGAAGATCTCAAGGCAAAAAGCCTTGAAAAAGAAGCTAAAATCGTCTTAGGGTTTTCTCCCAAAATTCCACACACTAAGCTCTCCTCTAATGACAAAAAATTAGAAAACTATATATAGACTTTTGGATCTGACGGCGTCACCTTATGGATTGTGACGCCGTCACCTCGCCGCTTCTAGGGTTCCCGGATGACCTTCTTGACGTCGTCCCTCTTTAGCTCTTCAAAAATCCATTCTGGCTTATCAAGGCTTGACGCCGTCGAACCTTGAACGTGACGCCGTCCCTCTTTGATTTAAGCCGTGACGCCCTTGATCAAGTTAAAGCGTGACGCCGTCAGAATTCACATGCTATTTTCACTGGCTTATCATGAGTAAATTTCACGTCCACCTTTTCTTGCCAAGCCATGACGCCGTCCAGAGTAAATTGTGACGCCGTCAAAGGTAACTTTCAGCACAATTTTGAGACTTTGTCGTTTTCTTCACTTTTATGCTCCAAAAACGTCCAAAATGCCTCCTTTTCCAGATTTCTCCTCAAAAGTACCTAAAATGACAAAAGGAACGATTTAGGGCAATATTTGATCAAATAAATACGATTTAAGGCTTAAATGACCCCTTAAAAGCGGTACACTTTTCGCTTCATCACTGATTCAGAACCAACTCAATCCAACGAATCTCATCTCGATTCGCGTGTTGAATCAGGATCTCAGGCCAACCGCCACGGCTACGGGCACCGGAATGTACTCCGCCAGTTACCGATGATGTTCTCTCAAAATCACTCAACACGAGATCTGTTTTCAGGCAAGCTGTTCAGTTTTTGTTTGTATTTGCATAAACTCAATTTATATAGGATTAAAGGTAATTAGAAAGTTTGAATTTGAAGATATTAATTTAGGGTTTATGTTTTAGTCTAATTGATTCGTGTGTTTGTCTATTGATTATTGTTAGTTTAAACGGTATTAGATTAATTTGGTGTTACCAGAATGTTTTTATATAGTTTTATTTGGATATTGCAATGTGGGTTAATCTGTGTTAGATTCATGTTCTAATAAAATGATGCGTAATGTGTTTTAGTTGATTGGAGCAATGTTTTAAAAACCGGACCGGTGCGCGGTCAGAAGGCCGGTTTTTTTAACCCGGTTTTTTAGCGGTCCGGTTCAATGGTTCGAACCGGCCGGTTTTGGCCGGTTTTTCCGGTTCGACCGGTCCGGTTCAACCGGTTTTGATTTTTTTTTATTTTCCGGTTCAACCGGTCCGATTCGACCGTTCGCGGTTGACTGACCGGTTCGACGAAAAATCCGGTTTTTAAAACATTGGATTGGAGCACTTTTGGTGTTGTTCATAAGCTATAACATGTGTTTTTATTGGCTATTTATTTATGGGTTATGTTATAAAGACCCCTTATGATGTGACAATAAGGAGTTTTGGTCAAAATATACAAACGCGAAGCATACCGTACAAATCACAATGCACAGGGCTCCACGAAACCCTCCCTAAGGGTCTGTATAAACTCTCCCTTTATTTACATATGTGTTTTGAAAGTAGTAAATTGTAAAATCTTGTTTTGATCATTGAATATCACAATTTGGTCAAGGGTGGAAAAGTCTGCCCTTTACTCTTTTAGGTATAATTTCTTGCTTTTAGAGTTGGAATGGATTGACCTTTCATTACAAGATATAGGCTTCAAACTTCATTTATGGTAATCAAAACCTTTTCCTAGTACCAGATACAAGATAAACGAAACAGGGGAGGAGGGGACTTAACAAATTAAGTCGACTAACTGCAAAGAAAACGTGTAGTTAACCTCATCTACTGACTTGATTATACTTCGTAATAACCTAGTGAATCAAGGTGTGATTAACAAGAGATCAACTTTAAAAGGAACAGTCAACATCCTTATCTTATAAATATTCCTGTTACATCTATTATATATAAAGATTCAATGGCTTAATTAAATGTGGAAGAGTGATTGTGCATAGAATCATGTACGGTACAAGGTAGTTTAAGCAACATGTAGACTATATGAATATTTATACGTATAACCAAAACAATATTGAATGCAACCACATCAAATAGGCTGTACAACCTGCTTAAAGCCTTTAATCGAGCCTTCAATTCATAATCACAGCTTCAAGAATACAAACAGTTCTCAATTGAATGTCTCTTATTCATCATAGGGTTATGGAACACAGAAGGTTGCAAATTTACAAACCGTATTTATTGTTTAACTTTTTCAACTTCTTTCTTTGAAGTATAAATAGCATAACCAGACAGGTTCACACTCACAGTAAACCAAACCAAATCACCAAAACACATGAAACCAAACCCATCAACGACAACAACAAATCCATCCTCAGTTTCTTAATCCCATCTCGATTATATTTAAACAAAAGAAATCAAGAAATCTCATATTTGTTCAACTTTTCTTTCTAATCTATTATAGATTTTTTTTGTTGAACAATACTCATCATCGATCATGTGGAAGCATTTGCTTCTTTCTCAATATCCGAATCTAAAATAACGAATGATAACAAATATGTTATATTCATTACTTTTAGTCGGTTCAAAAACAGACACATATGATATCACCTACCCGAGACCATTTTACCATGATCTTGAAGTCGTGTCCCTTGAAGCCACGCCGTATAAGATCGAGCAAGAAAGACATCCGTGGGTGTGAGAGTTGTTCAAGGGTTGTGATAGATAATGAACATCATATTTGATTGATGATATATGGGAACTGAGATTGAGATTTGAATTATTTGTTTGATTGAGATGAGATCCGTGCCTGGTGAGAGGTTATGATAGAAGGGGGGGGGGGGGGGATAACAAATGAAGTGTGGATTAGGTTTAGGTTAAGTGTGAGTCTTTTTAGCGTATTATATCCTTAACCGGGTATAACTTTTGGCTGGATCGAGTGCTTTCTTTTTGGATCGGGTATGACATTGATTATGGGCTGGATTGAGACTATTAATTTGGGCTGAGGTTTGATAATAAACATTTGTTATCCGAATTATTTTTACACAAAAATTTAATTCTCATGCTTCTCTGACATGGATAAGTCACTTAACAAGCGACAAGTGACCTGAGAAGACCATATCCCGATGACAAGAAGTGAAACAATAATAAGCATTCTTTTAATATTCGAACCCATTTGTTACACGTTTGATGCCTTTTGAAGAATCTATATATGTTCGGCTTCTCGACTGAGGTGGTGTCATTCATTGCACAGTTGATGAGTTATATATATAGGCCTAGATGTTGATATTATTTTATTTTTTTTATTCAGTTTGGAGGAGGTAACTAATATGACGTGACTCAAAAATTACCTTAAGTCCGTGGAGTTCATGGCAAAATTACCATCTGTCTATTTCTTTGAAAAATAAGTTGTATCTATTAGAGTATGTGTGTATTTATTATACACCCATATTTTAACTTATTCAATGTCGTAATTTTGTATGGATGGGCTGGATTTTTTATGGTTTCTTTTGGCCTTTTGTATAATCGTGACAATCATTTTAATTAACATGCTGAAAACTATATTGTTCTTGAATAATTTTAGTAGGGCAAATACATGCAGAAGTCACTGCCAAAAATTTGATTTAAGTTACTATACTTTTTTTTTGTTGAATTAGGTTACCAATGTATACGGGTTTGTTGAATTAGGTTACTTTGTTGAATTTTTGTTAAAAAATGTTACAAAATAGTCCTTGTCGTTAGTCGGGCGTCACGGAATTAGTCCCTAGACCACTATTTCGGTTAGTTTGACCGTTTTCGTAACGGAATTAGTCCCTAGACCACTATATCAGTTAGTTTGACCGTTTTTTCGTCACGGAATTAGTCCCTAGAGCACTATTTCGGTTAGTTTGACCGTTTTTCTTACGTTTTCGTTAGTTTTCTTACGTTTTCATACGTTTTCGCCTATTTTCTTAACTTTTCACATATTAAGCGACCTTTTTCGAAATTAATTTTTTTTTCGAAATTAATTTTTTTTCGAAATTAATTTTTTTTCGAAATTAATTTTTTTTTTTTCGAAATTATTATTTTTTTCAAAATTAATTTTTTTTTCGAAATTATTAATTTTTTTTTCGAAATTAATTTTTTTTCGAATTTTTTTTTTTCGAAATTAATTTTTTTTCGAAATTAATTTTTTTTTCGAAATTAATTTTTTTTCGAAATTAAATTTTTTTTTCGAAATTAATTTTTTTCGAAATTAATTTTTTTTCAAAAATTATTTTTTTTTTCGAAATTAATTTTTTTTCGAAATTAATTTTTTTTCGAAATTATTTTTTTTTCTTCGAAAATTAATTTTTTTTCTAAATTAATTTTTTTTTTCGAAATTATTTTTTTTTTCAAAAAAAATTAATTTCGAAAAAAAAATTAATTTAGAAAAAAAATTAGTTTTCGAAAAAAAATTAATTTCGAAAAAGGTCGCTTAATGTGTGAAAAGTTAAGAAAATAGGCGAAAACGTAAGAAAACTAACGAAAACGTAAGAAAAACGGTCAAACGAACTGAAATAGTGGTCTAGGGACTAATTCCGTGACGAAAAAAACGGTCAAACTAACCGATATAGTGGTTTAGGGACTAATTCCGTGACGCCCGACTAACGACAAGGACCATTTTGTACTTAAAATCTAACGAATGTTGACGTAAGTAACCTAATTCAACAAACCCGTATACATTGGTAACCTAATTCAACAAAAAAAAATTATAGTAACTTAAATTAAATTTTTGGCAAACTATAGTGACTTCTGTATGTATTTGCCCAATTTTAGTATGGGGAAATATACAATGTTGCAAAAATCGTGAATCGGTAGCCGGGTGGTCGACCACCCTGCAGCGAGTAATCGGCCAAGGCGGGATTAATCGGTGATTAATCGGATTGGCATTTTTTGCATGTTTTGAGTATTTCTGGAGACCAAACTAAAGATCGTAACTGATTACAAGCCTACTATGTTTCCAAACATCAATAAAAGGCTCAAATTATGATTATGAGGCTCATTGTGCATTATAAGTGAAATAAACGATCCCCAAATTAAGTAGAATGCCTAAATTTTCATTTTTTTAAATCTGACCGATTTGGCCGATTTTTGGCCGATTCAGCCGATTTTTGGCTGAATCGGCCGATTTTTTTGCCTGACCGATTTTTTGGCCGATTTTCACTATTCTACAATGTACTGGGCTGAATAACGATTAATCGGCCGATTTTTGCAACATTGGAAATATAGCTTCTTGCATCTTTAATATCTGCACTGTCAATAGTTAAAAACTGATAGATTTTAAAAAATCATCCAGAATAGTTTCATTTACTCACATTATCCTATATATCTAAAGCCCAGGAGGTGGGGGCTCAAAAAAATTGTACTCCGTACAACACAGTGCTAATAACAGTAACACTGCTTTTACTAATTGTGCAATACTGTTATTATACCATTTATACACACTCCATCACAAACCTAAAACATTCTATCATCTCCTGGAAATTTCCAGGCCTTCTTCTCCAATTCATAAAAACCACTAACCTAAAGAACATACTAATACACACTAATTGAAACATCAAAAGGGCAAAAAAAAAAAAAAAAAAAAAAAAAAAAAAACCGACGACAACACAAATTTAAACATCAATCAAGCAACCGGATTTCTTACATCTGATGGGGATCAGAGGCGTCGGTGTAGCAAGGATTCCGGCCGGCTCAAAAAAGGCGGTCCACACCCTAATAAGCTGGGAAATGTCTCTTATCTTAGGTATAATCATATTTTTAGTATTATAAAGATTCAATCTTTTTGGTTTTGTTCGAAGTTGTAATTTTTACTGTAAACCACTGTTTGTGTTTTTATGAATTGGTTCTTTTGAAATCTGCCCTTATGTTCAATTAGATATGGTTTTCGGCTTTTTAAGTTACCAAGTTAGTTAAATTTAGTCAGAACATGGATTTAAAAAAAAATGGCTTTCAATATTTCAAGAAATGGAGTTGTTGTTGGGTCTGTTTGGGAAAGCAGAATGAGAGGTACCTTCAAAGTATTCAACGCTAATAACAACAATCAACAAAGTGAAAAAACAACTGAGCAAAACAACCCAAGTGGTAAAATGGGTCAAATGGGTGAAATAAGTCAAAATGATAAAAGAAAAAGTTGTTTTGAGATCCAAGCAGACAAATGAAGTGATAAGTGGTGTTGGAAAGAGAAAAACATGGAGTGAATTGATGAAGAAAAACAAGTGCTGGTAGTGAGATGATGTTGAAGATGGAAATATAGATGATGATGGTGTAAAGGTGGATGGAATAGATGATGTTTGTGATGATAAGTTGATGACTGTTGACTTGGGAAAAGTCAAGGAAGTTAATGATGAAAGAGCCATTGTTGTTGTTAAAGAAATGGAACCCATTTCCAAGATTAGCAAAAAATCTTTGTTGAAAGAATTTTTTTTGTAAATCCAAAGATCAAGTCTGTTACTAAAAGTATTAGAAAACAACCTTATCCTGTTGTAAATCATCCTAGAGTCATTTCAAGATCAAGTAAGTATGTTTATATTCTTTAATAATCTTTAACCATAATATGTCATGTTTTTAACTTGAGTTTTATTTTTGATTTTGCAGATGAATTACCATCACAAAGAGTCCACAGATCACGCAACAAGTTGCAAAGTTTCAGTTAGTATTACTACCATTCTTCAAATTTGATTATCCTAATTCTTGATACTAAATAAATGTGTTTAATTTTCTTAATGACTTTTAATTGTTTTTTCAATTGATTTGATAATGTGGAATGATGTATCAAATACAACATTGATATTTGGTTTAGGAAAATTTAGACCGAAGGGAATGGGGCTACCCAACTAAGGGGCGACTCGCGACACGTGGCGCCTAGTCAGCATGTTGGGTAGCCTCAAAAAAAAGGGGGAGTGGGGCTACCCAGGAGGGTGGGGCGACTCGCGACACGTGTCACTTCCAATGATTGATTTTTTTTTTGTTTTTCATTTTTTTTTACATATTATATAAATAATAACTAAAAATACATATTATATCCTAAAAATAACAATATCACATAAATAATAATCCTAAAACATAAATATTACTTAAAAATTAATACAAACATAAATATTGTTCATAAAACATAAATAATAATCCTAAAACATAAATATTACTTAAAAATTAATAAACTACGCATAGCCATGTTTTTCGCGAATTTCTTGTTTCGCTTTCTCCATGATTGATCTTTCGGGTTCCGGAAGATGGCTGTAGTCAGTGGTCAACACTCTCAACTCGGCAAGCTTTATTTTACTTTCCTTTGCCTTCAACTTTCTATCCCCATACTCCAATTTTTTTTCCGTGAGATTCACCAACCCTCTCAATTGACCCGAAATATCGTCCAAAGCATGATCCAACTTCCCCTTTCCCTTGCCCGACGAACCCCCCACACTCGATTTCCTAGTCGTGTCTCTTCCAATCGGTCGTTCCCGAAACTCCGGCTCCTCATCCTCGTCCAATGAGTTAAGATCGAAATTCACACGAGCATCCGAACCTTGACTTTGATAATCGCCGGATGATGACGTTTTCGTTCTTTTCTTAGTTGGTTCTCCCCGACATTTTCTTGCGTCTGATGAATCGGTAACGTAATGAAACTTAGAACTAAATCTTAACTTATCCCAAATCTCCACAAACCCAAAAGCTTTTCCCCAAGTCCCCTGGTACTCGGCGAGAGCATTTTTAACCACGTCGGCGTCATTCGCACCACTTTGATGGTTGTTCGCATTTGTGAGCCGAGTATAGATCTCGTTGAAATGTTGGATTTGTGGGCGTATTTTCCTCCACTTGGCACTCACCCCGTCCTGGTCACGATATCCGCTCTCCTCACCCATGAGCTTCAAAAAAACATTCGTTATTCGGTACCAATACGTTCTCTCCTTTTGATAATTAGCTACAAAAAATAAAACAACATTTCATATGTATATATATAACGTAAATGTGTATATATATGTATATAAATATCCGTAAATGTATATATAAATGATAATTTGCAACTGTTGGCTGCTTAGGTTAAGGAGACATCACAGGTTTGAGGCATATGACGTTTATCTAATGTTTTTTTTTTTTTCCCTTCAGCTGAGAGAGTAAGTTGAGTTTCTTCTCAACAAATGGGAAACACATAAACAAAAGAAACGGGTTTATATGTATGTATGTTTTTTTTTTTTTTTTTTTTTTAGACTTTGGGTTGACTTGATTGTTGGCGCTAAACGCAGGTTGTCACAGTTGGATACGAAGGGTCTGATGGGGTCTACTACGGCCAAGTGGGTGTTTGGAGGTGAGTTTGGTACGCGTTTTATGTATTTATATATACATATTCTCTTCGTTATAATGTCTGAGAATAAAATATAATAATACATACTTTCGCCTCTCTCCTACGTTGCTTATTCTGATGTTTCAGAAGTGATTCCAAACACTCGCTGCAACACTAAACTCAAAGCCAAATGGCGCTTGCTGCAGCACTAAACACAGTACCAAACAGCCCTCACTGCAGCAGTATACCCCAATAATTAGCCGCTTTGAATGGAATTTGTTGTCCGATGTTAGTCAATCTCAGCATGTGATTTCGGGATCTGCTGATATTACGGAGAGTGAATGCGTGGGATTAAACAGCGGTGAACTTCAAGGTAATATAGTTGGACTGATAGTATCCTGTGATTCATATACTGATATCCACATTTGTACATGTAATCAGTTCAGTAGGCAAAATCAGGAACCACTCAATCTCAATCCAATATTTTCTCATTGTGTGCACTTACAACTTTGTGTTTTATTATTGATCCTAACATGGGAATGTGAATATATCATACCATTTATATTATCTTTGTGTTATTTAC
The DNA here is from genome assembly GCA_021014915.2 of Artemisia tridentata subsp. tridentata. Taxonomy (NCBI): domain Eukaryota; kingdom Viridiplantae; phylum Streptophyta; class Magnoliopsida; order Asterales; family Asteraceae; genus Artemisia; species Artemisia tridentata. The sequence goes on along the minus strand of CP139505.1, from coordinate 403,267,773 downwards.
TTTATTCTTAAAAAATGTGTTTATGTGCAGATAGATCGCTTTGGGTATAAATAGGAAGCTTTAAAAGATGGAAGATGTACACACATTGCAGCAATAATTGAAAATGCCGCTGGGATTTCTTCTTCATATAAAGTTATCTGCTAATCTCAACACCAGAAACAGAGTCGAACCACAAAGAATTTAATATACTGTACCAAATATACAAAGACCAAGGTATGCTTATCATAATGTGCTCCAAGTAGATTCATATTTTCTGTTACCTCAAAGTTGCACCCTTTTAATTCAGTCGACTTAGATTTTTGTGCCCAGATTTTTAAATTTTGACTTCTCCTTGCAGTGTGATTTTACACTAATGACCTATCTATTTTACTCTATTTTTTTCACCGACTTTGTTTCATAATTTTCTACTGTTGAATTTATCAGTACTAAGTTTAGATTCGCAGTACAAACAATATAGTTAGTACTGCTCGTAAATAAATCATTCTTGATTTCTTGCCATTCAAGAAGAACATAAATCATGTGAGTCAATTGTGGGTTTTATTTGAGTCACATTATGTAATTCCACTTTGATGATTTTATATATATTGTTTTAACTTTGTTTACTTATTTACCTGGAATTGCAGGTAACAGAAACCAAGATTCTGAGACATCCGCTCCCGGAAATGTTCAGACGAGTGGTTTCAAATGGGTCCTGCAAACATTTATCAACACAAACCAAGGGGTTCTAATCTTATTAGAGTCCAGACACGGCACAATCATCAATCTCACTAATGGGTCAACGGGTCGATTTCTGTTATATAAGCCGGATGCGGTGTTATCTAAAGAGAGTTGCAGGAACCGTTGAACCAGCACAAAAAGGTGTAGTCAACATAAAAAATAGTTGCTGCAAGGTTTATTGTTCTTGATTATGTTTTGGCTTAATAGCTATGGTGTTAGTGGTGTTTGTTAACCTTTTTAAATATGTATTCCATTATATTCATGCAAAGGATTGAACTGCCATATATATTCATGCAAAATACTCCCGCAGCAACGCGAGGGCTACCCCGCTCGTTATATATATATATATTATCCTATATATCTAAAGATGGGAATTTTGGCGCTTCTAAGAGTTGTAAGCAACAGTGCTTATAACAGTAATTATGCTTCTAACATTTGTACATTTGGACAGTGCTTTTAGAAATTACAAAAAAATTCCGACACAAACCCAAAACCAACACACTCTCACAAACAATAACCACAATGAATCCGCAACTATCACAAATCTGGACGTCATCAACTTTTGTTTTACCTTCATCACAAATATCATGCCGCAACCTATAAGCAAAATCAATAAATAAAAACACATGAGTGAATCAACAAAAGCAAACCCAAATGATAAAAACTATAAACAGATTAATCCAAACTCTAAAGTGCTTGGTAGGTTTTTTTTTTTTTTTTTTTTTTTTTTTTTTTTTTTTTTTTATATATATATATATATATATATATATATATATATATATATATATAAATACCATAAACTATTAGGCATCTATACTTTTAGTGAAATATATTACTCCCTCCGTCTCAATTTAATTGTTCATATTTCCTTTTATGGATGTCTTAAATTAATTGTCCACTTTTCATATTTAGTAAAAACTAGATAATCTAGTGGAGGAATATATATATATATATATATATATATATATATATTATATATATAAATACCATAAACTATTAGGCATCTATACTTATAGTGAAATATATTACTCCCTCCGTCTCAATTTAATTGTTCATATTTTCTTTTATGGATGTCTAAAAATTAATTGTCCACTTTCCATATTTAGTAAAAACTAGATAATCTAGTGGAGGAATATTCCATTTTAGTGGTTGAAAATTAAAGTGGCCTCACTTTTATTAAACTTTGTGTTTTCTCTCTCCCTACAAATAAATTGAGACGGAGGGAGTACTATTTTTATGATCTTACTAATCACATAAAAATTAATAAAAAAAAAAAGAAGCTTAACATCACCTTTGATGGCAGATTAAATCTCAGACACAATTGTCGAACAGTAGGTAGCCAATAAGTCTTAGGAAATTCGAATCGATAACAAAATTGATGTTGGTTGATGTTTACATACCTTATTATAAATGAATTTGGAAAAAAGTCAAGAAAATAAGCAAAAAAATAGATGGTGCAGAGTCTTTTTACCGAGAAGGAGACAGAGGGGAAGGTGGTAGTGGTGGCGACGTGGTGGCAGAAGGTGGTGGTGCCGCGTGACAGTGGTGCAGTGGGAGCCACGAGCTAAAACGCTCCAGAAATGCAATAGATAAGCCGATCTATCGATTCAGCTAAAAATATGACTCGCCGGAAAATATTCCGGTGGCCGGAATAATCGCCGGCAGTGGTGATGGCGGACTTGGGTTGTCACCGGCGGGTAGAGAGATAGAATAAATAGTAATTGAATTATTATTATTTTTTAGGGTATTTATATTTTTGAGGGAGGGACCAAGTGTATAAATTGAAAAGTGAGGGATGTGTTGTGTAAATATAGGCAGAGGGACTAATTCAGCCACCTTGGCTATACTTTTACAATAAACACTGCGACATGCATTTAACATATCAAACGAACTTCAAAATTAACGAAACTTGCATCATTATTCACGAAATAATTTTTCCAATAAAAACGAGTATAAATATGCAATATTTTCAAAAATCAATATTTTTGACAATTACGATACATTACGGTGCAAAACAGTTTTCCTAACGAATTTACAAAAATGGCACCTCAGGTTAGCTGTAAATGGCACCGTTAGTCCCCAGTTAACGGACTTTTTTCAAATTCAGTCCTTAATAACAACCTTTTTTTTTTTTTTTTTTTAAGATTAAACACAACATTTCAGAGCAACGCGCGGATACCCCCGTTCGTTATACATATTTATATATATAAACATCAGGATTTTCTTCGCTGCAAGAAGTTGTACCAAACAGTACATGTAGCTTAAAAATGTTGTACAAAACAGTGCATATAACAGTAAACATGTTCATACATTATTTAACTAATTAACCATTCCGTTTTCCCATTAATAATTCTAGAACTCTCCCTCTTCTCTGCTCCCTCCTCCACACACCATTAACCAACAATACCCTAAACACAAAATCAAAAATACAAAATCCAAACACTGAATCACGTTTTGTTTTCGGCGAGCCGTATCCGGCAAGATCCGGCGCTGTGGGTATGTGTGTTTGCGACTCACTAAACTCATTCCCGAATTCCAAATCCTAATCAGCTCCACAAATGGTACGATATATATATATATATATATATATATATATATATATATATATATATATATATATATATATATATATATATATATATATATATATATATATATATATATATATATATATATATATATATATTTTAATTCTATTGATTTTTATTTTTATTTTACCTTTTGATCGATTTCTGACTTTTGTTTTATGTTTTGGAATTCATCGTACCGGGCTATTCCCATAGCTGCTGATGTGAAGACAGTTGGTCATGGTAATGATGAGTTTGAGATTGAAACGCTTACTGTTGCTGATTCAGATGATGAAAATAATGACGAGGTAAGCCCTCGATTGAAGCGGTTAAGGCGCGGGTGTAGTTCGGTTACGGTGGATTTGGATTTGGGTTTGGCTAAGAGTAGAGTGGATTTGGGTTCGGTGGTTGATGATGATGATGATATCGAGGATTTTTCGTCGCCCGAGGATAATAATGCTTGTTGATACAAAAGTTGGGCGTTCCTTGTTTCCGTACCAATTAGATCTTAATGCTTGAGACCTGCGCACTAAGAAAATAAAAAGACACCGTTAGGCTTATCGTGGGATTGTCTCCCACGATTATCCTCCGGCGTGAGAGTAAGTAATCGGTTTTTAGGGTTTAGTTGAAGAGTTAGGGTTGTAAATCGTACCTTTTAATGAGAGCCGAGATGCTCTATTTATACACACGAAACCCTAGTTGGTTTCGTGTTCCTCACTCCTCAGCGTATCCCGCATGGGTCGGTTATTTGATACATATCTCATAATAAGAGATATCCTATATCAAGACCATAAATAACTTCGGGTTTGGGCCATCGTGAGCCCAAACCGTCATCGTAATAGCCCATTCGTGATGGGCTCGAGCCCATTCGTGATGGGCTTGAGTAGTAGTAGCGTCCATTGGTCGGGTTCGTAACCCGAGTGCGGACTATACGTCATCATGTCCCCCCAGTCTAGTATGCGTAGTGTAACGACTGCGGATGCTAGACTAACAAATGTAGCGAAAATATTCCTCGATGCGTAGCGGGGAAGTTTCAATTGTTTCCCGTCTAAAGAAGCTATATAATAAACTAGTCCAAGTACGTCCGTATCTCCTTCGTAAATCGTGAGGGGTGGGTGAAAAAGTGATTTACCTTTTTGCCTCCCAGCCACACGATTAGAGCAAGTGGGGTACGCGTGTCATCCATCCACCCATATGTGTAACCCTATATAAAGGTTAGCCGTCGTTTCACTGTGGCTACCACAGTAAAAATCATCACTTTCCACCATTGTTAAACCTTCAAACAGCGATCAAAAAATCAACAAAAGCTAAGGTAATAGCTCGTGCGCTCGTAAGACTTATTGAAGTTTAACCATGGTTCTTCAATTGTCCAATTTTAATTCCGATATATCTGAGGATGAACTTCGTCAGTTCACCTCAGATTATTACATTCCTATCGCATTGCACCCGGTAGTTCCGGTGGCGACTGCGTCAATTGCGAACTTCCCTCAAGGGAAGGTGGGGGTATATACACGTTTCTTCGAATTTGCCAACCAACGCGCACCCATTTCCCTATTTTTGTGCGATATTTTAAACCATTATCGTCTCCATATTTCACAGCTGCACTGTATAGGTGCAGCAAAAATAACCAATTTTGAAGTGAATTGTCGCCTGTTAGCGATTGAACCCACAATCCATCTATTCCGCGCGTTTTACCACACGTCGTGGTCGAACGGGTGGGTGTCCTTCTCCAAGCGCGCAGGGTCACTGCAGTGCTATACGGAGAAGTTAGACGCACTGAGGGTTTGGAGAGAAAAGTTCTTTTGGATTGATAGTGCATTTTTCCCATGGATTTTTGAGTTCTATACTCAAGAATCATTACCGAGAGATGAGCGTCCCATCCCCGGAACGTATAGCGCAGAGGATACGGAGACAATTAATGCCAACCGCATACCGATCAAGGCGTATCCAGAGGAGTTTTTGGTGCACATGGGCATCAGTCGCAATTACTTCGGTAGTCCGGAGGAAGTGCCAACATTTTTGGACGAGAATAGCCGGGGTGGGTGCTTGTCTCTTCCTTCCTCTTCGCTTATTAGTTGTAAGCGTTCTTCCCTTTGTAGTTTAGCTAACTTATTTTGTGTTTGTTTAATGTTTGTTGCGCAGAGATGGATCTATTCAGTGTTGTTCGCTTGGAGAAGCCGAAGCAAGTGACTATAGGGGTGCGCCCTTTGAGAGATGGCGAGGAGCCAGTTCTTCAGGCTACTGCAAGGCGCACGATGGAAATCGTGCAGGAGGAGTCAGAGGATACGCCTCCAATTGTTTTAGAGGCGACTCCTCTGCGCAGTTTTCCCACTCCGGAGGTACAGATCGATGTAGAAGAGTTATTGCAGACTGATTCGTCAGATAGCGTGGGTGTTTCTGTGAGTGAGTCTGAGGGCGCTGGTCAAGGGGTGAAGCGCAAGGCAGTTGCTGGGGATGATGGCGCTGGTACATCCAAAAGAAGGCGCCACCTTATCTCTGGCGAACAGTCATCAGAAGAGGATGCGTTGTCAACTAGAGTTCCCTCTCCCAAGTAAGTAATTAGGCTTGTGTCTTTGAAACTTTAACAGAATATTCGTTGATATTATAGAATAATTGTAACCCTTGCCTTTTGCGCGCAGTGTTGGAGATGCTGGTGATGCTGCAGCGCATGTTGGGGAATCGCCCCCAAGGCGGGTCCTTTGCCTGCTGATCATCTTGCGCAGGGGGGCCAAGAATCTGGGACAAAGGCTCCCGAAGATGTTCCTACAGAACAGTTGATTGAGGAGCTGTGCTTGGCTGCTGCACAGCTGAAGGCTAGGTATGCGGGTGAGAGTAGCCTTAGTGTGCAGAAAGATGAAGAGATCGCTTCTCTGAAAGCTCAGTTGGCGGCAGCGCAGGCCGAGGTTAGGGCAACAGATGCTTATGCTCGAAAGGTCACTGAAGAGAAGATGTCTTTGCTTGCTGAAGTAGGTCAGGAGTGTGCTGCGTTCACAAAATACCAGAACACTTGCCTTTGGGTGTTGAAATATATGGAGCTGAACAAGAACACGCACATCTCCCAGTTGGATGACTTTCGTAAGGCTGTGCAGGATTCGCTGGAGAAACAGGAAACGAAGCTGCGCAAGCTGAGCATCGAATATGACGAAGAGTTGTACCCTCACCTGGTGTCATCAGTTGCTGAGCGCAGGTGGCTTATAAGCCATGGTTTGCGCCTTGCTGCTATGGGTACTTTGGAGTCGCAGGAGGTGAAGGGGGTATTTGGGGAAGTTGTTGAGCGCGCGTTGGCACGTGGCCAGGCACAGGCTATAGAAGAGCTTGCTGAGAGCAATTTGTTGACCGTGCCTGCTACTCAAGTACCGGGTTACAATGCCAACTCCTATGATGAGCTTGTCGCTGCTATGGAGAAGATGAAGCTACTTGATCTTCCTCACATTTCCCAGTTAGAGCGCGATCAAGATTATCCCATAAGTGTGATTATGGAGGGACTAACCTTGGCCAGGCACACAGCAGAGGGCGCGGAGGCACATCCTGACTACTTCCTCAAGCCGGATGTGTCGCAGTTGCAGGTACCTATCTTTGCCCGCCCTCGTGACATCCTTAACCCTTTTGCCCTCGAAAAGGAAATCCCGCTGAAGGAATCCTTAGAGGCGCATGCTATGAGACTTGCAAAGAAACAAGGTGTGAAGGGGAAGGCCATCCTTTGTGGTGTTGGAGCTGCGCACATACCTAGATCTGATGGGGTACCTGTTAGCGTGCCAACAGTGTCGCCTAAGGATAGTGATCTCCTCAGGAAGCTTGAAGAAGCTGGGGGTACTGCATACCATGTTGGTAGCTCAGGTCTTAGACGCACCCGTAGTTTGTCTTGGTAATTTTTGTAATAGATTAACATTTTATTGTGCATGTTGAGTCTATATCTTGTATGAACTCGTAGTCTACAATAAAATGTTGAAAAAAGTACGATTGTACGTATATTATATCAAATGTGATTGTGGTTATGATATTTGTACTTAGTTATTTTGTCTTTGCGTAAAAGACGCCTATGTTGTGTCTAACATAGCAACTTGTTGTGTACATATTTAAGAAAATTTATAAAAAATCCATAATCGTGTATGAAGTTCATAAAATTTACAAGTTTATTGATGTATATGCAGCGTACTGCAAATAGTATGTCAAGGAATTAAGTGTCTTAGTTCCTAAGTTGTTAAACGCGCACAGTGTGCATTGTTGTGTATCCGTCGTGGGATACACATTGAACTTACTCCAACGTCTTGAGAGTAAGGTGTTTAACAAGGATACGTGATCCGATGTTGATGGGTTTGCAACCCTCTTACTCAACGAGTTATTTAGTAGGTTTACTCATCCTTTTACCTTTCGTGGGTTTTAATAAGTGCATGCACGCCATGTAGGCAGAAATTAAAGTAACAACAATATTGAGACATAAATAACATGTAAACAATAAAGTGAAATGTATCGCGGAATTAGCTAGAAACCGCGACATTTGAATTAATACTTGCAAGTTTTTATAAAAAAGACGGTCATTTTTCTAAATGAAACAAAATGTAAATACACGGATATTTATTAAGCACTTACTAAAGTGCGGAGGTGTCCGTGTGTGAGGTCGTAACCTTTCCTAAAGATAGCATCTCTTGAGATTGCAAACATTCCATGTGCGCTGTAGCTCGCGGCCATCCATGTCACGCAGCTTGTATGCGCCTTTACCTAGTGCTTCAACGACCTCATAGGGTCCTTCCCACTTCGGTCCAAGTTTACCTGTATCTTCTGCGTGGCTTGCATCGTTAGCGCGATAGACAAAGTCGCCTGGTCTGAATGAGGTGCTTCGAACTTTAGCGTCGTAATATCCCTTCATTTTTGACTTGGCTTTTTCTTCGCGTATAGCTGCGCGTTCACGCCTTTCTTCCAATAGGTCCAAGTCGATACGTCGTTCGTCGTCATTGGTTGCGACATTAACTTCCGCGGTTCGAATAGTTGGCATCCCAATTTCAGCTGGTATGACAGCTTCTGTCCCATAGACAAGAGAAAAAGGAGTGTCTCCATTGCTAGCTTTGATTGTCGTGCGGTGCGCCCATAAGACATGCGATAATTCATCCACCCATCTTCCCTTGTGTTTGTCTAGGCGCGCTTTAATTCCTTCGCCTAGACTACGATTTGCGCGCTCAACCAAACCATTGGTTTGTGGGTGTTTGACTGACGCGAAGTGTTGTGTAATATTTAGCTCTGCGCACCAGTCTTTGAACGGGTTATCACGGAATTGTTTTCCGTTGTCCGAAACAATCTCCCCAGGTAATCCAAAGCGGCATACAATATTTTCCCAAACGAAGCATTTTACTTGATTACCTGTGATTGTCGCTACTGCCTTCGCTTCAATCCACTTAGTGAAGTAGTCTATTGCAACAATAAGGAATTTCAGTCCTCCTGCTGCGACAGGGAAGGGACCCGCAATGTCGATACCCCACTTATAGAATGGCCATGGAGAAGTGATAGGTGTTAGCTCTTGCTGTGGTCTGCGCGGGATGGGTCTATGAACTTGGCAGTCATTACATTTCTTTATCACATCACGCGCATCGCGATGCATGGTGGGCCAGTAGTATCCTGACCGCAAGGCTCGCGCTACGACAGATCGTGGTCCTGAATGCATACTGCATGAACCGGCGTGGATCTCTCGGAGTACGTAATCTGCCTGGAGAGGTCCAACGCACCGAAGCCATGGTTGTAGGAATGAGCGCCGATATAGGGTACCATCTCTAAGTTCGAACCTTTGCGCTGTGCGCCGTATCCGTCGAGCGTCCTTCTGCTCCTCGGGCAGTTTGCCCTTACTTATGAATTCGATGATAGGGGTCATCCATGTAGGATCCTGCTCTTCTATCACCGTAGATATCTCCATCTCCGAGATGGATTTGTTCTTTAGGATCTCCACTAACACTTGTTTTGACAGGTGCGCAAAGCTAGTAGATGCGATCTTGCTTAGCGCATCCGCTTTCTTATTTTCACCTCTAGGAACTTGTTTAATGGTAAACCTGTCAAAACCTTGGATTAGTGATTTGGTCTTGTCGAGGTATTGGACCATGTTATCCTCTTTAGCCACATATTCGCCCAACACATGGTTGGCTACTAATCGGGAGTCCACATTTGCTTCTAGGTTACGTACACCCATTCGATTTGCAATGTGTAATCCGGCGATTAGGGCTTCATATTCTGCCTCGTTGTTCGTGGCTGTGAATTCAAAACGCAGTGCGTAGGTGAATTCCATTCCTTCTGGATTAGTGAGGATAAGGCCTACGCCCGACCCGTCTACGCACGAAGATCCGTCTGTGAACAAGACCCATGGCTCTTGTAGTTCTACCTTGCTCAGTGGAGGTGCAGCATCGGTGTCTGGTTTTTCGATGATGAAGTCTGCTAGTATTTGCCCTTTAACCGCAGTGCGTGGTCTGTAAGAGATGTTATACTCGCCTAGCAGCACACTCCATTTTTGTAATCGCCCCGATGCGTCAGGTTTAGAGATAACTTGCTTGATAGGTTGGTCTGTGATCACCGCTATTGGGTGCGCTTGAAAGTATCTACGCAACCTTTTGGCGGCAAATACTAACGCCAAGACCAACTTCTCCATTGGGCTGTAGTTGATCTCTGTCTTCTTGAGTGCTTTGCTTACAAAATATACTGGTGTTTGTATGGAGTTCCTATCCGTCAGTAGCACTGCGCTGACCGCACCACGAGTCGCAGATAAGTAAACAATTAACTCCTCCCCTGGTCGGGGTGTGACTTGTTTAGGAAACGCTGCTATATGTTGCTTAAGCTGTGTGAAAGCTTCTTCCGCTTCCGTAGTCCAACGAAAGTCTCCCTTTTTTGTACACTTCTTGAGTGTTTTAAATAGAGGAAGTGACTTATCCGCTGATTTGGACAGGAATCTGTTCAAACCGGCCAGCTTTCCATTCAGAGACTGAACTTCTTTCAACGTGCGTGGTGAAGGGAGTTGGATGACAGCCTCTGTTTTTTCTGGGCATGGCTTAATGCCATCTGGTTCTATCAAGTATCCCAGGAACATGCCTTCTGTGGCGCCAAAAGTGCACTTCTTAGGATTCAACTTCATGTTGATCTTTCGTAGTGTTCTAAATGTTTCTTCAATATCGCGCACCACTTCGTCTTCAGTATGGCTTTTTATGACAAGGTCGTCCACATAGACCTCTAGGTTGCGGCCCACTTGCTTTTCAAATGCATTATCTACCAATCGCTGGTAGGTGGCACCCGCATTCTTCAGGCCAAGAGGCATCTTTGTGTAACAAAAGACACCTTGGCTTGTGTGGAAGGCTATTTTTTCCTCGTCTTCCTTGGCCATTTGGATTTGGTGGTACCCTTTGTATGCATCTAAGAACCATTTAAAGGGATATCCGCACTGTAACCACTCGTAAAATTTCCTAATTTCTGTACAGAACTATTATCCTTTTTCCACGGGTAAATTTTTTTATTTATTTATTTAAATGTATCTCCTATCTTATGTGACGTAGATCACATCATTGATAAACGCGCTCCCACAAGACCTGCCTAACAAATCTAATGTTTATTTTATAAACATCATGATATAAAATATTACAGAATACCATTTACCATATTACGATAAACCCTTAACGAATCTATCAACAAAACATTCTCTATCTGAATAGATTTCTAGAAAACCCTAAAATTTACCACAACACCAAATATGAACAACAAAATCTCATAACATAAAAATACAACATATCTAAGTTAAGGTACAAGTTACTAAAGCACCAAAAACCCTAATTCTATTTTAGTCCCGGTAAAACCCTAATTTCACATAAATGTTATTTTATGCATACATTTCACAAACCCTAATTTATTTCTAGAATATTTTTACAAAATAATATATTTACAAGTTATTTAAGCTATAGTACAAGTCATTTATGCATAAATTCATTTATTTACAAAATCTTTATTTAAATCTCATTTATATTAGTTTTAAAGCACAAAATACAAACTATTTATACATAACTTTTATAAATTATATTTTCTAAACTCCTTAAATATTTTTACAAGTCTTTTAGCCTAAAGTACAAGTATCTAATGCACAAAAACAATAAATTCCATTTAATTACCTTTTAACATAATAAACTTCAACAAATAAATTTTATAAATTACTAAAGTGTTAAAACTATATTTTTCTTAAATCCTAAACTTTTGTACAACTAAATTAAGCCTAAGGTACAACTCACATAAGCACAAACCATTCTTTCTCATAAATTCGAAATATACTTATATAAATGTAACTTAAATAATTTTCTAAATAACGAAACCCATAAAACTAAATTAGTTCCTCTTCTAAACCCTAGTTACAAGCACATTAAAGCCATAGTACCATCACCTTAAGCTCACACGAATTCCTTGTCCCAAAAACCTGGTTTGATTTTAACCTAGAAGCTAAACTAGAAATTACATCCTAATGGTACATTGTATCTAGCCCTAGACATACTTCATGCCCTCTCCTACAAAGCCCTCCACTTGTACACCTTCATCTTCAAGAAGCCTCTTCAATGGTAGCTAAAACTCTGGTCCCATATTCGACCACATCACCATCTTTACATCCCTCCTCCTCCTCCTATCCAAGTGGCGCCTTCCATATTTTCTGTCAGCCCTTGCTCCCTTATCATGTCCCCTTTACACCACTCTAGAAACCCTAGACTCCTTTCTATATAAATAGCAACATAACCCTACTTCACAATTCACACCCAATCGAACCATAACACTAACACAAAAACGACCCACTTCTGTCCTAATCTCAACTTTAAAACACTCTCACAACAAGCCTTAGAAGAACCAGAGTGGAGGAGGAATACTGGGAAACAAGGTCGAGCCAATCCAAATCCTAAACCCTAACCGAACCTACAACCTAAGTAAGTATTACTACTCCTTTCTAATTCAATTCTACTTTTGTTATTTACTCTTAAAAGCATTAAAATATAACCATTAATAAGAAACATAACTAAAAACCCTAGGTTTTTGTTTCTTTGTTTTAGTTCTGTTCGAATCAGTAAGATAACACCCTCAAAGTATTCGAATCTTTGTTAGAACAAATCAAGAACTAATGAAACATGTTTAAATATATTAAATATTACTATAACATGCATAAAATATTGGCTAGAAATGTTTATAAACCCTAATCGGGTTGTTTTCTGAGTTTCCAGTCGAGCAGAAAAGCAATCCAGACACCCAACTTTTGATCAGAAAACCGACCCTCAAACGACCCTATTAAATTCTGAGTTTTGGCATAGATAAAGATCACCCAGTAAACAAAATTTAGGAAAAAGAATCGTGAAATATGATCAAGTTTTCAGCGAGATATCGAGTTCCAAAAGTTGCTATAAATCGCTAGAACTAGAAAAGATTTTCCAGTTATAATTTTTCATTTTATTCGACCCAGTTGCCCAACTTTGGATCTATATTTCGACCCCCATATGACTTTTATAAAATCTGAGTTTTGGTATGTTAAAAGTTCACATAGTAAACTTATTTTTGAAACAAGAATCATCAAAAACGGTCAATTGAGTCGAAAGTTATTCAAGTCCAAAGTTGCCCCCAAATCGCTAAACCAAAACCTTTGATAATCAGTTATTATTCTAGTCGACCCAACCTACTGATTTTGAATCAGTTTTTCGACCCTCATAAGCTTTCTAAAAATTCTTAGGTTTTGGCATATCAAAGTCTAGCTAGCAAACTTATTTTAGAAAGAAGAAGTATGTAAAATGGTCGAGTAAGTCAAAATATATTTATGTCTAAAGTTTGCTCGATCATAGTTTCAAAACTTAATTTCCAAACTTGTGTTAAAACTTGTTTTAACCACTCGACTTTTGAAACCTATTTCGAACATCAAACGAATTTATTAAATTTTGATTTTTGACATGTCTAAAGTCGACCCAGGTGTCTTTTTATAGAAACTACAAGCTCGTAAAATGATCCCGTATTCATTAAGATATCGATGTCCAAAGATCTAGCCAAGTCTTATATTTTTATAATATGATTTTTATTAAAATTAAGGATTTTAGGGTTGATTTTGCAAATAAATATATTCAAGGGTATTTTCTGTCAATAACAAATAAAAAGGGGTGCAATTGTCATTTTTGCAACTTAAGGGTAGAAACTGTCATTTTCCAAAAGTCCAGGGTGTGAACTGTCATTTGACCAAACCTTAGGGATTAAAGTGTAACTCTTCAAAACCATTATTTTCATCCTTTCTATATTGTTTTCCCGACTCTATACTAACATAATATGTTTGATAACGAACAAACCAAATCCAAAACTGATAAGATAAAATCTTACTTTTGAAACTACATATTGGCTAAATTAAAATATTTAACCATCAACCAAACAACAAAACATAACGAAACGAAATAAACATATAATCATCAGAAATGATTACTAAGTATTGGCATAACAACCCAGGTTACATTGTCCGGAGACGTTTATCAACTTTCTTTCATTTGTTTTCCATCCAGACTGATCAGGTGAGTTCGTAACCCCTTCTTTCACTTGTTTTAAATTACTTTTGGGGGAGATACATGCTCAATTATCAGTTTTTACTTTCATAAGCAATTCTAAGTTTTCATATATTGATATAAATTCCATAGCCCTTATTTTCATACGATATGAATTAAATTGGCAAGATTGGTAAATGTTGTTTGCATTTACAAGAATTATGAATCACTAAAGGACTTTTTCCCATATTAAACACAAGTAATTTCCCAACGTTATCCTTATTTTATTGCCTTACGCTAAGTTAACCTGAAATATAAGTCCTCCCATCATGAACCTCTAATCACCGACTCTCTTAGGGTGAGCGCGAATATTGTGGATAGTACTATCGGGCTGACAACCCCTTTGTGTTACCGTAACGTAACCCAAAGCATTATATTTGAGATGAATAAAGAGATGTGGCAATCTCCTACCCGGGGGTAAAGTTACCTACATTTAATTATGGGGTAACTAATACATCATTAGCTTATGACTGTTGATGTTCTGTTAATGTTTTGCGTTTCATGAGGCTTAGCGCAATAAAATATATTTTTCCTAATGGTAATTGTATATGTTACAATTATTTTCATCTAATCTTGTGTTTAAATGGTTTGAACTGAACTGAACGAAGTATTTCCGAATAACTGAAAAAGGGCTTATTTTTCGAAATATGAAAAGAGCTTATTTTCTGAAATATTGAAAAGGGCTTATTTCTGAATAACTGGAACCAACATAATTTCTGAATAACTGAAACGGATTATTTTCACTAATAAAACTTTATGAATTCACTCAACCTTTGTGTTAACGTTTTAGCATGTATTCTCAGGTTATCGGAAGCATGGATTGGCACGGGATTGGCTATGGACTATGTTATCATTCAAATCAATAATATATTTTTATACATGTATTTTGAGAACCTCCTGCTGGGACCTGCATATTGTAACTCTGATATAAATGAATGATAACAATTTTATCTAAAACGTCTCATTTTCGAGTCGTTTTCTATTATCATGACTGTGAACTATTTAGTAACTCCCCAACTTATATTTCCGCTGCGAATATCGAAAACGGGGGTGTTACAGAGTGGTATCAGAGCTCATGGTTATAGAGAACCAAGTGTTTTTAAACATTGGACTATAACCGCGTTTTCAAAAATAAATAAACTTACATCATAAAGTCCTATGCCTTCCGTGCCAGGTATGTTTCAGTATTTAGAGCATCCTTTATTTTGATTATTTGGCATTAATAATTCCCCTATCTGATAACTATTTTATTTGCTTTATTTGCAAATATTAGAATTGCTTATTTTATTTTTACGGGTTACTACAGTATCATGTTCCCCGAAACTCCCGAACTTAATGAAACAGATCTCCGTACTATATGTACATCACCTACCCACTCCCTTAGGAAATCCCCATCTGATGAAAAGTTTATTGGTTGCCCAACAACATTTGATGTTGGACAAAACTCCCACCAAGAAACAATTCAGAAAGATGATGAATCGAATCCTCTAGAACCTAATACTCCCGAAACCCCGATACTAAACTTCCCAGATGCTATATCTACGCCTAATTCCCCTGAACCTAAAGATCCCATGTGGACTCTTCTTTATGAACACGCTAGTATTCTCGACAATCACGCTAAACATTTGGAGGAGTTACCACATTTACGTTTCGAATGGTACGACCGTAATTTCGACACTTTATTTAGAAGAACCAATGATGAAAAGAGATCGGTGTTCGATTTGGAAGCAAGTGTTGAACGGATGAAGAATACGCACGAACATAAATATAAAAGCCTAGATTATAGGATTCGGCATGCGAGAAGGGAAAACAGTCAACTACGTGGCAGAGTAGCAGAGATTGAAAGAACCCTATGGGTGGCCAGAGAGACGGCAATCTGTCAGGGTCAGAAGATTTTCACTCTGGAATCTATGCTGGACAGTCAGATAAAGGTGAATACGGAATTTCAGGAGCGTTTCTTGGAAATGGAAATTTCACAACTACAACTTGAGAATGAAATTAAGCTTTTACGTCAAGAACGTGGCTGATCTCAAACTCATGTGTAACAACGTTGTGTTTACTGTACCAAATAGTATTTGGTTAAGTATTTCCTGTATTTTCCAATAAATCTGAAGTCTTCAGAATTTGTAATCAATCAATAAATGTATGACAAATATCTTTTGTTGTATATATTATTGTTGAAAATAAATTCCTTTCCATCATGTCTTACAATAATGCTGTGCATTTATGTAATGACTTTCCATAAAACCCTATCATTTGTCTAATAGACAAATGGTTTCGTATAAACTATACCTAGAGCCCAATAAGTGTCACTTACCTAGTTAACTAAACATAGAGCCCATTAAGCAACAGAGAAATTTGAGGATTTACCCTTATGATAACGATAGGAAACCCTAAACCTACTTCATGCAATATTAATAAAGGATCTTGTGTTAATTGTTTTTGGTAAAAACAATTGATCAAGTTATTAATATTACGCTATTCTCAGCCAGACGTATCATAACCATAGAACCCCATAAGATAAAATTTCGGAAGAGAACCTTGATGAATGAAGAGAAAGTTGCTGAAATCTAAGAGAAGTAGTTAATTCTTTAGCAATTAATCATTCATCTACAATATTTAACCAGACATACCGGGAAGAACGTTAGAATGGAAAATACTACATCAATGACTCCCGAGATTATTCAGAAGTTGGTGATTAACCTCATTACAGCGGTGCTCGAGGTGACTACGACAGCTCGTTTGGGAAGCAATGAGATGGCAACAGGAGAAAAGAGAATTGAACGAAATAACCAAAAGCGAAAACATAGTGAAATAGAAACCACTATCCCTACTCACTACCCCGCCTGCCACTATCACAATCATCTTACTCCTAAAGCTGTTTATCGTGGAAAACAACCTCTATGTCAACAATGTGAGTTACATCATATTGGAGATTGTTTTGTCAAATGTGGAAGATGCAAGGAGATAGGACATCAGACCGGAAACTGTAATACAATGAGAGCAAAAGTACGAACCGTGACTTGTTATGGATGTAACGGAAAAGGACACTATAAGAATCAATGCCCGAACTTCAATCCCAACTGGAAGACTAAGACTGATTCGGAAGAAAACTAGAACTCGTTAAGAAATCATATCTATGACCTAGTATGACCTTTAAGTTTGATATCTCGGAAGTAATGAATAAATTGAGGTTTAGAACCCTCTAAGTTGTAATTTTCCTTTCAGATACTCCTTAGCTACGATGAACGTAATCTAAATAAACTATCTTTCTACTCTATGAAATCTCTATTTCGCGATAATTCCTTCATATTCCCAAATCTGCTTTTAGCTTTCATATCTATTTTATTCATAAACTTTGCCTAGTAAAACCTTAGACGAACTCTAAGATTTATTTTGAGGTTATCCCATTGATACTTTAGGAAACCTTAACCCATCACTGTAGTGTGGACAGAAAATTTTCCAATGCTTTGAAAATTATTTATGAAGCTATTATTTAAAAATAAAGCGTTGAACACCATCTAAAACTTTTTGAATAAATACCACAGTGACTGTACAAAACATTACATCATTTGGTCCTTAATTATACATAACCTGATCAACTATGTATAATTTTGGAAGAATCATGTAACGAGTTGAACAGTTATATTTTCAGATTTTCTACTACTAATTTTCATTCAAAAGCAAAAGTATTGAAACAAAACAAATTGTTCATAAATCATTATTTTGATTTCATATAACAAAAGTCTACGACTACTACACATCATCTTTAAGATAAGAATTCGACAACATTATGGATAGGAACACCCTAAGATTTTATTCATAACCTCGAAAGTTCATACATAGTGAAATGATTAAGAACGGAAATACTAAGGTTACAATGATTACAAGATAAGGGATAGATTCTTCGAAAGGTTGACCCGTCAGGAATATGAGGATAGCCACCAACAACACAATAGCTAGAGCCACGACAGGATGAATGACCTTGATTATTCTACAAGAATAAAAATTAGGCGTAAGAATAAATACGAGAATTTCGGAAGATACTTAGAAAAATAAACCTTACCCCCATATCTTGTCGACTCCGATAGCAAAGACTACGATAGGCATAATGATTGCTAGAACGCAAACTAGGAAAGCATGATCTTCGCTGGGGACGTAAGCCAAATAAGAAACCGCAAGGACCACGTAGACAATCGCTAGGAATGTTACAAGGTGCGGCATTTTTGAGGTTTTTAGAAAGGAAATTTATGAGAAAAGAATGAGGATTAGAAATGAAGTATTATAGGTGGAAATCCGACCGATTATTCGACTGTTAAAATCACTATTCATCCACTTTAAAAATCTGACCGTTGCATAGTGATGCATCAGGTGGCAAAACATTCAAATTTAGTTCATCCGGTAGACATAAAACTGACCAAACCCTGATCCTTTGGTATTAAACGGAGAACCAAGGATTATCAACAAAATGACATCATCAGAAATCAGGCCTAAGAATGAAATAATATTTGAGTAATATTTTTTTTTAACTTGAGGCATTTTAAGTATAACAAACTCTCATCCTAACCCAAATCGTTGTACGATTTTCCTTTATTACATTCCTTATCGAAAAAGGTTAGAAATCTGAACCTAGCTATCCCTATACATCATTTTTCTCAACTTTCCAACTAACATAGGCCGAATCTCGGGACGAGATTCCCTTCAACAGGGGGATACTGTAACCACTCGTAAAATTTCCTAATTTCTGTACAAAACTATTATCCTTTTTCCACGGGTAATTTTTTTTTTTTTTTTTTTTATTTAAATGTATCTCCTATCTTATGTGACGTAGATCACATCATTGATAAACGTGCTCCCACAAGACCTGCCTAAACAAATCTAATGTTTATTTTATAAACATCATGATATAAAATATTACAGAATACCATTTACCATATTACGATAAACCCTTAACGAATCTATCAACAAAACATTCTCTATCTGAATAGATTTCTAGGAAACCCTAAAATTTACCACAACACCAAATATGAACAACAAAATCTCATAACATAAAAATACAACATATCTAAGTTAAGGTACAAGTTACTA
This sequence comes from Artemisia tridentata subsp. tridentata, assembly GCA_021014915.2. Classification (NCBI taxonomy): domain Eukaryota; kingdom Viridiplantae; phylum Streptophyta; class Magnoliopsida; order Asterales; family Asteraceae; genus Artemisia; species Artemisia tridentata. The sequence continues at coordinate 403,248,842 of CP139505.1, read as the reverse complement.
AAGCACCAAAAACACTAATTCTATTTTAGTCCCGGTAAAACCCTAATTTCACATAAATGTTATTTTATGCATACATTTCACAAACCCTAATTTATTTCTAGAATATTTTTACAAAATAATATATTTACAAGTTATTTAAGCTATAGTACAAGTCATTTATGCATAAATTCATTTATTTACAAAATCTTTATTTAAATCTCATTTATATTAGTTTTAAAGCACAAAATACAAACTATTTATACATAACTTTTATAAATTATATTTTCTAAACTCCTTAAATATTTTTAAAAGTCTTTTAGCCTAAAATACAAGTATTTAATGCACAAAAACAATAAATTCCATTTAATTACCTTTTAACATAATAAACTTCAACAAATAAATTTTATAAATTACTAAAGTGTTAAAACTATATTTTTCTTAAATCCTAAAATTTTGTACAACTAAATTAAGCCTAAGGTACAACTCACATAAGCACAAACCATTCTTTCTCATAAATTCGAAATATACTTATATAAATGTAACTTAAATAATTTTCTAAATAACAAAACCCATAAAACTAAATTAGTTCCTCTCCTAAACCCTAGTTACAAGCACATTAAAGCCATAGTACCATCACCTTAAGCTCACACGAATTCCTTGTCCCAAAAACCTGGTTCGATTTTAACCTAGAAGCTAAACTAGAAATTACATCCTAATGGTACATTGTATCTAGCCCTAGACATACTTCATGCCCTCTCCTACAAAGCCCTCCACTTGTACACCTTCATCTTCAAGAAGCCTCTTCAATGGTAGCTAAAACTCTGGTCCCATATTCGACCACATCACCATCTTTACATCCCTCCTCCTCCTATCCAAGTGGCGCCTTCCATATTTTCTGTCAGCCCTTGCTCCCTTATCATGTCCCCTTTACACCACTCTAGAAACCCTAGACTCCTTTCTATATAAATAGCAACATAACCCTACTTCACAATTCACACCCAATCGAACCATAACACTAACACAAAAATGACCCACTTCTGTCCTAATCTCAACTTTAAAACACTCTCACAACAAGCCTTAGAAGAACCAGAGTGGAGGAGGAATACTGGGAAACAAGGTCGAGCCAATCCAAATCCTAAACCCTAACCGAACCTACAACCTAAGTAAGTATTACTACTCCTTTCTAATTTAGTTCTACTTTTGTTATTTACTCTTAAAAGCATTAAAATATAACCATTAATAAGAAACATAACTAAAAACCCTAGGTTTTCGTTTCTTTGTTTTAATTCTGTTCGAATCAGTAAGATAACACCCTCAAAGTATTCGAATCTTTTTTAGAACAAATCAAGAACTAATGAAACATGTTTAAATATATTAAATATTACTATAACATGCATAAAATATTGGCTAGAAATGTTTATAAACCCTAATCGGGTTGTTTTCTGAGTTTCCAGTCGAGCAGAAAAGCAATCCAGACACCCAACTTTTGATCAGAAAACCGACCCTCAAACGACCCTATTAAATTCTGAGTTTTGGCATAGATAAAGATCACCCAGTAAACAAAATTTAGGAAAAAGAATCGTGAAATATGATCAAGTTTTCAGCGAGATATCGAGTTCCAAAAGTTGCTATAAATCGCTAGAACTAGAAAAGATTTTCCAGTTATAATTTTTCATTTTATTCGACCCAGTTGCCCAACTTTGGATCTATATTTCGACCCCCATATGACTTTTATAAAATCTGAGTTTTGGTATGTTAAAAGTTCACATAGTAAACTTATTTTTGAAACAAGAATCATCAAAAACGGTCAATTGAGTCGAAAGTTATTCAAGTCCAAAGTTGCCCCCAAATCGCTAAACCAAAACCTTTGATAATCAGTTATTATTCTAGTCGACCCAACCTACTGATTTTGAATCAGTTTTTCGACCCTCATAAGCTTTCTAAAAATTCTTAGGTTTTGGCATATCAAAGTCTAGCTAGCAAACTTATTTTAGAAAGAAGAAGTATGTAAAATGGTCGAGTAAGTCAACATATATTTATGTCTAAAGTTTGCTCGATCATAGTTTCAAAACTTAATTTCCAAACTTGTGTTAAAACTTGTTTTAACCACTCGACTTTTGAAACCTATTTCGAACATCAAACGAATTTATTAAATTTTGATTTTTGACATGTCTAAAGTCGACCCAGGTGTCTTTTTATAGAAACTACAAGCTCGTAAAATGATCCCGTATTCATTAAGATATCGATGTCCAAAGATCTAGCCAAGTCTTATATTTTATAAATATGATTTTTATTAAAATTAAGGATTTTAGGGTTGATTTTGCAAATAAATATATTCAAGGGTATTTTCTGTCAATAACAAATAAAAAGGGGTGCAATTGTCATTTTTGCAACTTAAGGGTAGAAACTGTCATTTTCCAAAAGTCCAGGGTGTGAACTGTCATTTGACCAAACCTTAGGGATTAAAGTGTAACTCTTCAAAACCATTATTTTCATCCTTTCTATATTGTTTTCCCGACTCTATACTAACATAATATGTTTGATAACGAACAAACCAAATCCAAAACTGATAAGATAAAATCTTACTTTTGAAACTACATATTGGCTAAATTAAAATATTTAACCATCAACCAAACAACAAAACATAACGAAACGAAATAAACATATAATCATCAGAAATGATTACTAAATATTGGCATAACAACCCAGGTTCTTTGTCCGGAGACGTTTATCAACTTTCTTTCATTTGTTTTCCATCCAGACTGATCAGGTGAGTTCGTAACCCCTTCTTTCACTTGTTTTAAATTACTTTTGGGGGAGATACATGCTCAATTATCAGTTTTTACTTTCATAAGCAATTCTAAGTTTTCATATATTGATATAAATTCCATAGCCCTTATTTTCATATGATATGAATTAAATTAGCAGGATTGGTAAATGCTGTTTGCATTTACAAGACTTATGAATCACTAAAGGACTTTTTCCCATATTAAACACAAGTAATTTCCCAATGTTATCCTTATTTTATTGCCTTACGCTAAGTTAACCTGAAATATAAGTCCTCCCATCATGAACCTCTAATCACCGACTCTCTTAGGGTGAGCGCGAATATTGTGGATAGTACTATCGGGCTGACAACCCCTTTGTGTTACCGTAACGTAACCCAAAGCATTATATTTGAGATGAATAAAGAGATGTGGCAATCTCCTACCCGGGGGCAAAGTTACCTACATTTAATTATGGGGTAACTAATACATCATTAGCTTATGACTGTTGATGTTCTGTTAATGTTTTGCGTTTCATGAGGCTTAGCGCAATAAAATATATTTTTCCTAATGGTAATTGTATATGTTACAATTATTTTCATCTAATCTTGTGTTTAAATGGTTTGAACTGAACTGAACGAAGTATTTCCGAATAACTGAAAAATGGCTTATTTTCCGAAATATGAAAAGAGCTTATTTTCTGAAATATTGAAAAGGGCTTATTTCTGAATAACTGGAACCAACATAATTTCTGAATAACTGAAACGGATTATTTTCACTAATAAAACTTTATGAATTCACTCAACCTTTGTGTTGACGTTTTAGCATGTATTCTCAGGTTATCGGAAGCATGGATTGGCACGGGATTGGCTATGGACTATGTTATCATTCAAATCAATAATATATTTTTATACATGTATTTTGAGAACCTCGTGCTGGGACCTGCATATTGTAACTCTGATATAAATGAATGATAACAATTTTATCTAAAACGTCTCATTTTCGAGTCGTTTTCTATTATCATGACTGTGAACTGTTTAGTAACTCCCCAACTTATATTTCCGCTGCGAATATCGAAAACGGGGGTGTTACACGCACAAAGATTCTACCTTCCAGTCTATCTCTGGTAGTGGGTAGCAGTCTTGTGGACATGCTTTGTTGAGGTCAGTGAAATCCACACACATCCGCCAACTACCGTCACTTTTCTTGACCATTACTGGATTGGAGAGCCAGTCATGGTAATAGACTTCTCGCATGATGCCTGCGTCCACAAGCTTGTGTACTTCTTCCAGAATGGCTTTTGCGCGCTCTGGAGCCTGGCCGCGCTTTTTCTGCCTTACTGGGGAATATCTTTGTCAGATTTTTAACTTGTGTTCTGCAATCGAGCGTGGCACACCAGTCATGTGCTTTGGTTCCCATGCGAAGATATCCAGATTCCTTTGCAAGAGTGCGCACACGGCCGCTCTTCCTTTGTCAGACAACGATCCCCCAATCGATACTTCTTGCTCCGGGTATTCAGGGTGAATTGCAACCTTTAGGTTTGATACTTTAGCTGCGCTCTGTTCTGGGGTATGCGTTGTTTCGCATGTAATCGTGTTACATTCTTTAGGTGGCGCGGCGCTATTGTAGATGGTGACAATGCCGCCTTCTACTGGGAATTTGAGCATCCCATGCGCTGTGGACGGTACTGCGCGTATTGCCGAAATTCCTGGTCTTCCAATAATGCCATTGTATGGTGAAGGAGATCTGATCACCATAAAATTCATCCAGGCTGTCGTGGAGTGTTCCTTATTACCAACAGCGACTAATAGTCGCAGTTTCCCCATGGGCCATATCTTTTCTCCTGTAAAGCCAGTAAGCGCAGTCGTGGTTGGGCTTAACTGTCTTTGTATCTCAGGGCGCAATCTCTTGAAACAATGCTCATACATTATATCCGCTGATGCCCCTCCATCAACATACATGCGGTGGATATCGTGACCCCCCGCATTTATCTCAATGGTGAGTGGTTCTGCCACTGCGTTGTCCGCAGCCAAGGTGGGGAAAGAGATTTCGCTTCCATGAGAAAATTTCTGGCTGACCTTTTGCCTAGTCTTTCGCTGCCATGATTGTATCATGTAGATTGTGTCAGCCTTGTCCTTAGGCGCTTCTTTCTTGCCCCCAGTTTTCTGTTTATCTTTCCCATCCTTAATATTCTTAACTAGATGGTCCAATCTGCCTTCTTTTACGAGCTTCTCTATTAGTTGGCGCAATTGGAGTCTTCGTTAGTGGGGTATACTTGTCGTTTCCCCGTCCGCCCCCTTGACTGCGATAGCTTTTGTTACGATTGCTACTCTGGTCATTGGATTGTCTCCTTGGCTCTTCTTGTGACCTATAGTTTGAGTAGCCTTTCTTGCTATCCGCAGCGGCGGCTTCTCCTTGGATGAAGGACCTCGTGCGCTTCATCAGTTCATCAAAGGTTTGGGGAACCCTATCATTTAACTTTTTGATAAGCTCCGGGTTATTGATCCCGTTCATAAACCCTGAGATCTTTAGTATTTCGGGACATGCCTTGACATGTATGCATTCATCCTTAAAGCGCTCCATAAAAGCACTTGTGGATTCCCCTTGGCGCTGTTTTACCCTAGCGAGCTCGACAGGGTTCTTGGCGCACTTCTTCCTCTGAGTAAAGTTCAAACGAAACGCCTTTCGCAACTCTTCAAACCCATTGATGCTTCTACGTGGAAGCTTACTGAACCAGTTTCGCGCATTCCCCACTAAAGTAGAGTTAAACATGTGGCACCACACAGGTTGTGGCCAATTTTCGATGGTTAATGCTGATTCAAAAAAATTTAGGTGGTCATCAGGATCACCTGTCCCATCATAAGTCTTAACATTAGCGGGCATGCGCCTTTTTTTATCTTCTGAAAAATCACTGATGCGCCGAGTGAATGCGTCAACCTTTTGGCGGCGCCAGGGACGAGACATATCTTCGTCTTCCCAGTCGCGTGGTCTCCCCTTGGACTTCCAGTGTCCTGTTTCTTTGTCCTCGTTGTCCGAGGAGTCACTTGAGGATGAGCTTACCCTTTTGCGGCGCTTGCGCCGACTATCCTCGGAATCCGAGCTTGAAGGGCTTTCACTTGGGGAGCATCGTCGCCCAAGTCTATCGTGGATCCTGCGACTGCCAAGTCTAGCGTGGACATTGGTGCGCCGTCCATCATCTTCACGCTCCTCCAGAGACTGTGAGTCTGCTGCTTCATCGTCCACGACTTTCCTTCCGATCCTAGTAAACACTGGGTGTCGGCGGCCACCCTTCTCGCGCCTTTCCTTTTGGTAACGCGGTGGGGATGCTTCATGCTCAGGGTCAAAGTTGAGTCTGGCTTGCAGACTCTGACTTGACCTCTTTTTCGCTTCCTCTCGCATCAGCGCAGCCAAGGTTTCGTAGTTTTGGGATACGAAATCACTTGGCGCTAGTTCAGGCGCGACTCCTTCTAGCGCGAGGATGTCTGTTTCCAACTCAGGACCCTTGTTTCGGATAGGCGCATTTGGCGGCTCAGTGAAGTTTAATTCTGGCATGGTGAAAGGAGTGCGCAGTAGATCTACCGTGCTAGTAGTTGTTGTAGTAGCCTGGGTAGTCCTTGTGATCGGTTCTACTGGAGTAAAAGCCAGATCTGAGTATGATCCTAGGCTTTTGGGCGCACTGGTTGTTCCAGAGACCTGCTTAGCGGCTGAATCGGTTTGCTGCTTCTTCCCCAGTAGGTCGTCATGCGTTTTCTTTGTCTGCGGAGTCCGCTGATTTGGGTTTCCATGCTTCGTCATTCTAGTTCTTCGTAGAGTTCTTAGTGTATGGTCCCACGGATGGCGCCACTTGTTGATACAAAAGTTGGGCGTTCCTTGTTTCCGTACTAATTAGATCTTAATGCTTGAGACCTGCGCACTAAGAAAACAAAAAGACACCGTTAGGCTTATCGTGGGATTGTCTCCCACGATTATCCTCCGGCGTGAGAGTAAGTAATCGGTTTTTAGGGTTTAGTTGAAGAGTTAGGGTTGTAAATCGTACCTTTTAATGAGAGCCGAGATGCTCTATTTATACACACGAAACCCTAGTTGGTTTCGTGTTCCTCACTCCTCAGCGTATCCCGCATGGGTTGGTTATTTGATACATATCTCATAATAAGAGATATCCTATATCAAGACCATAAATAACTTCGGGTTTGGGCTATCGTGAGCCCAAACCGTCATCGTAATAGCCCATTCGTGATGGGCTCGAGCCCATTCGTGATGGGCTTGAGTAGTAGTAGCGTCCATTGGTCGGGTTCGTAACCCGAGTGCGGACTATACGTCATCAATGCTAAAGGTAAAAGTGATTGATATTTCTATGTCTGATTGTTTATTACAGTTGGTTTGTTAGTTGTTGAACCTTTGTTTGGATTGCTTATCCAAACTGCTTATAATAGAACTTTTGAAATAGTTTGTCTAAAAATGATATCAACCAGTTAACATCCATCCAAACACTAAAATTAACTGATTATTTGCCGCTTCAAAACGTAATTATCAGATATTAAGTCACTAATGCTTTTTTCAGTAGGTACAAATTTTACTGATAGAATTGTTTAGTTAGGTTATGTTGAATAAGTTGTATATGTATGTATATAATTTGACGTATCATGTAAAAATGTTTTTTTATGTTTAGTTAGGATCGTATACAGAAGGAAGGTATGGAGATGGTGCTGTTAGAACCAATGTGCTTTTGGACTAATTTTTTTTAGAGGTACTTTTTGCAGACCTTTGAGACTGTATCCCATTTCAAAAAAATGTGTAGTACCTGCAGGGATTGAGCTACCAGACTGGGCACTTGACATTTTCCTTATTATTTATTTATTTATTTTATGATGTAATGCCATTTTCAAATGTTTTTCGAGATGTTCTATTGGCTTATTAAATGCTAAAAAGAGACATTTTTCCAGTTTCAATGCTTTGTAAACACTTTTTTTTGTGTATTAGTTTTAAAGTCCGTCGGAATTATACGTATGATGAGATTACTTATAGGAAATGACAGTGTAGGTTACTAACAGGTAAGTTTATCTTTCAGTTGTAGCTTCGAGTTAACGTATGTTGCTTTTTCAACCAGGTTAGAAATATGCATAATTAATTGTTGTTAGACCTGACTACCTGGCACATAGTCACACTCACAAATCACAAATCATTTTTAAGCCGTTAATGTTGAAGTTTAAGAAATCCATTAGCCGAGGATATATTTGGGACTAAGAGTTTGTTATAACTTGTATTCATATGTTCACATATTCTATAGATTTCTATCAGTTATAAATCAATTTCCTTATAATTTCACTCCCATATCTTACTAGCATTTATGCTGTTAATGTTGTAGTGGAAGAACTTGGAACACTTGAAGATTGGACTTAATGATATCGAGTTGGCAACCAAGAATTTTTCCGATAAATATCTCATTGGGTCAGGCGCATTTGGTATGGTATACAAGGCACGACTCGAACACTTTGATAGCAGCAATTCATCATCGATAGATGGGGAAAATAAATGTGGTTTTCCCAAAAAACTAAGCACTGTCGAGGAAGACGATGAACAGCTCATGAAGTGGTCATACAACTCAAGAAAGCATTGGAATTTCAGGTAAGTTTGTATATTTTGACAAAATTGGCTAACTTTTGATCATATATATATCTAAACTATGGCCTTAACTATTTTATAAACTATAGGAAAGTAATTGTATGAAACATGAGTTTATTAATTGATTAATGTATATACAGCCATACAGGAGGACTATGAGAAATGGGAGCCCAAATTGCCTAAAGACTATAAAGAAATAATCCATATGTCGAAGTGCCCAGAAATCTATTCTACCAAAAAGAAAGAGGAACTTTACAACATTTTTTTTAAGGGAATCCTCCTTCAACAAGACAAAGTGGTAACCAGTTCATTCTCATATCTCCTTTATTGGGTGTTTCCCGTTTCTATGTAAGTAAATTTTTTTTTTTTTTTTTTTTTTTTTTTTTTTTTTTTTTTTTTTTTTTTTTTATTTTTTTTACGGCTGACATGGTAATATTTTTAATTCATTTGCTCATAAAACTAGACGTTTGGTTAAGATATGATTCTGAGTTTTCTTGCCTTTTTTTTTTTTTTTTTTTTTTTTTTTTTTTTTTTTTCAGGTGTTGAGATGACTGAGTTTTGTTAAAGTAATAGCGCATGTAAAAGAATTAGTAAGTTTTAGTTGCAACCTTGGGTTAACGCTTTGAAGGCACATGAAAAGCCATGTTCCTTGGGGAAAGAAAAAGTGATACCAAAGGTTACAAGAATGTTTAGTAACAAGAATGATATTGGAATGGATTAGTGAATGATTTGTTGAGATTGTGTAACCTTAATAGATATTGTTTTGTTGTGCCTTATTCAAGTCTGACATGTTCATATATTTTCTAACAACCATTAACAAAAAAATTCTACTCCTGCAGTTGTGCCAGCCAGAACATCAGAAGAGAAACCAGTAGCTGTTGATCCTTTTGGAGATGCAAAAAACAGAGTGCAACAAGAGATTGGGAAAAAGTTTGCTGCAATGATGGCAACTGGGACCATCTGTGCCACCGAGGCTGCAGCCCTTGCGACCAAAAAGGTGGTGCAGAAATACGGGTCATATGAAGACGTTTGATTATCAAACAACAGAAGCAATGACTGTTGGGTCATATGAAGCTGAAAGAATGCCAATGATTGAACAATTGGAAAGTTTTCGCAAAAAGATGATTGGCTATAAGCTTCGTAAAAATACGGCATTACTTCGTAAACAGGTTCTCTGCCTTTTTTCTCTCTTTTTTTTCCCCTACTCTTTCATTGTTTATATCATTACTATAGCTGCTTATAATATTCAGTATTAACAATCATTTAGTTAAACATATTTGTTTAGGATTTGAAAGGGTGGTTTCGGTACTGAGTTTATGACGTTTAGAGAATGTAATAAGCTACTGACTTAAGAGTTAAGAGGGTGTTTGTTTTACCTTATTTTTGGACTTATGAGGTAATTTAGCTTAGACAAACACCCCATCAAACAGTAAGTCAACTTCATACACCAACTATACAAGCCCAGTTAACCATTTAATTGTTCACCAAGTGAACAGACATTGCCGATATATCAATTATGTATTTTTAGTGTTGGAGTTGGTGGTGGACAATTGGTTGGGTTATGTAAAGGTTCAAGTTTTTTTCACCTTTGTTTGGTTATCCCCCTATCGACTAATAAAATATTTTATGCAGAAACCAGTTTTTCACAACTCATAAATCAACATGTAGCTGCATTCATTTGAATATGAAACTGAATTCACATCATGTAACTCAAGGCGAATGTAACTGAAGGTAAAAACTACGAATCTATACAACTGGATATTATGGTTACATACATAGTTATACCTGCCATTCTTTTTAATGACATGCTTTTTCACTATTTTATTCAGTAAAAGGCGTTCATCTTATACAATCTTATGCTATTGCACTTTTGTCGTGGAATGTAGGAAGGATTGGTACGCAAGCTATGCAAACATCAAAGATATCTGTTGTATGTCAGGCTATGCAAACATCAAAGGATATGTACTGAATGTTGTATGTGATGCAATTTGAAGAGATTTACTTTATTAAGATGCAATTTCATATGTTAATCTATTCATGCAAAACACTCCCGTCGCAATGCGCGGGCTACCCTCCTCGTTACATTAATAAAAAGGTGATATTTTCATAAATGAAATTAATTGTAATAATAATGAAAAAAAAAATATATTAATACACTTTACGAGATGATCTTTAAATAATGTAAACCTAATTAGTACTATATATGAACATGTTCGTGAAAATCTTGCTAAATAAATTATTAATACAATTCGTAACTCCAAATCAATATCCTTATATATTTACATTGTGTTCTACTCGACATACACATGCATATTCTGTAATTTATCGTTCAAGTGCTTAATTTAATGTGGAAGAGAATTTGTGCATAAAAATTTGTATGGTACAAGTGCTTAATTTAATGTGGAAGAGAATTTGTGCATAAAAATTTGTATGGTACAACATGCTTAAAGCAACACCTTAAACTCTAAAATAATTGTGCACAAAATAATGTATTCAAGCCATAATCATCAATTATTGCCCGGAAGATGAAGCGAAGAGGAATATGAATTTTTTGTTGTGCTTGAAATAAATGTTAGCCTTAATGGTTTAGAATGCTTACAACTTTTCAACTAGATTTTGAAGATTATAAATAACCCGATATCATCATTTTCATCGCCAGATTCAAGTTGAGTAGAGAAGAAAGGTTTGGTGATAAGAATGTAGTTGACTACGTTTTTTGAGGCAAGATAAAAAAATTAGGGATTGTGTGTCACATTATTATTATTATTAGGGTCTAAGAGCAAAGTGGGTTGGACTCCTATTATCTCGGATTATTTTCTTTAATAGGAATGGGATTGGTGTTTTGGTTATTAATAAGTTGGGTCTGCTAATTATCTGAATATGACAAGTGTTTTAGAATGAAAGTTGGTTATTGGTAATATTGGGATAATTTTTGTTGTTCTAAGAAAAGAAAAAAAAAACATATAAAACACCTCCCTTAGATCTTATACAAGATCTTGAATTGTAGTTTTTAATTTACATCTTTTAAGGTAGTGTTTTTAAGGTGGTGTAAATATAATTATATTAATTCAATACCTATTAGTATTAGTAATATTTATTAACAATATAGTACAAATATATTTGTAGTTTTTAAGTAACAAGTAGAATGATGTTAAAACATTTGGAAAACACAATGCAAAAATAATAAGGTAAACGATTGACTTAATGACATACATGTTCCAATACAGAGGTTCAAAGGGCATATGTTATCTAAGTAAATAATAAATCGAGAAAAGAAAATCATAAGGAATGAGCATAAAACTTTTAACACTTGACTTTTAACACTTGACTATCATAAGGAATGACATACATGTACTCTTTTAAAGTAAAGTAATTACTTTAAATAGTGTAAACCTAATGAGTACCAAACATTAAGCTATGAACACTTAGACACAATTGGTAAAGTAAAGTAATTAGTTTATAGTGTAAACCTAATGAATATCAACCATTAAGCTATGAACACTCAAACACAATTGGTGCAACGCACGGGCTTGACATCGCCTCGTATATTATTAGACTTGAAATGTTAGAGACGTATTTAAAGGTATAAATTTATGACAATGTCACAGTAATTGATGATAGAGATCAAATTGTAATTTTACTTGAGTTATAATTATGTGGGCAATATGACTTTGAACTATAGCAGTTTCCCCCAAAATTTTTGTATCGTCAAAGAACCAGAATAAGGTTTCTACAAGAACTTAAAATTAAGCATGTCGGATATGCATCCAACTGCCTTTGACGGTTACCTTTTTTCGTGTCTCATATTTACAAAATGTGTTCTTTCACATGGACTTCAGAAGTTGCAACTGGTGGTCTTCATAGTTCATAATGCTATGCCTAAATTCTTGGGAAGTTTGGGCATAAAAATTGGTTTTAGACAAGTAGATTCTATACATTCTGTTGTTCCAAAGGAGTTTGAGAGAGGCAAGAAAGGGCCCAAATAGCAGTTATTGTCCACATTTGTCACAGTAACTAATATAAAACGTAATAGGTAAATGGGGGCATCCGCTAAACATGTGGGAAGAGTTGCTAAAAGTATGAGATATGTAAGAATTCTACTAAATTTTCAGAAGGAAATAAGGTACTCTTATTTAACTCTATGTTGAGATTGTTTACAGGTTATATTAGACAAGAAAAAGTGCTTATGGATTCTTATGATATTGATTCTTGGATGAAGATTTGACCTTTATCGCGTTCTTCGTTCATTCCGAGCAAACCAGGGGGTAATAGTTTCTTTTGTCTCTTTTTATTTTTTCTTTACCATTTTGGGTACTTTTAGAAAATTGGGAACAATGTTCAAATTAACTGCAGGGAGGGTAAAAAGGTCATCTTAGAAACTATTTATGCATTTGTTGTTTGTTTTGTCTGAAAAATGATGTGTAATATACTGAAACGTGATCTAAGACGTTAATTTTAGCCCAAACTAAAAAAAAATCATCGCATATACTTAGTAACATTATAGTTTTTACAAGCGTCTCATTGATAGGATTTATATAACTAGCACAAAAACCCTACCACTCAAATACCACCCAAAAATGTGAGGTTCGCCTTTAGATCTTTAGGAAGCATTCATCTTAAATGCTTGAGAGTGTACCGCTAGTATATAGATTATAGAACTTGCTTTAGTTGATACATCCCAAGACCGCCAGTGAGATCACATTCGTATGATTAGGATATACTAAATGACAAGAGGCATTAGGATAAACCCTTATTTTTAACCTATGTTTGTTATAATTACGTTGCCTTAATTGGTCAAGTAATTGCCCACCCTTGCTATGCACTCATTTTAGTGCAACATACCCCTAGTGAACCCAACTGAGTCTATATTTTCGCGGTCCTCGTAATATTTCGGTTTTCCAAATTACTTATGGAAGTATATTGTTTACACTCCACCCAAAAAATGTACACCCAAATCGCCTTAACCCTCTTTGTATGCACTCATCTTTAGTGTATTATTGTGAACACAATTGTTAAACCCTTAGTTAATTATTTATTTGATTACATGATTGCTAAGTCGAGTCGTATTTAGAGTTGTATAAAGTTTTGGGAAGATTGGGACTCATGGTTGTATTATTATTATTATGGAGAATTGGGGAAGACGTCAATTTATTACCCCCCCCCCCCACCATGCACGTTAATGTGTAAGTACTCTATGTTTGTTGATCATCTTAATTCGGGTCATTAGTTAGTATTTGCAAAAGTATGTAAAGGTTCAAGTGTAGGGATGCAATTATAAATCCCATGTATTAAGATGTATTATTTTCTGCAGATCAATAGATGACAGGACAAAAGTGTACACTAGCACCTTCACCTTACTAAATAATGCCTCCGATTTGTATTACTTATTAGTTAGAAAAGCATATTTGCTTGAGGACAAGCAAATCTCAAGTATAGGGATATTTGATGAGGTGTAATTTTATACATTTTTTAGCTGTCATTTAGCCTCTAAATTTGTACACTTTAGATCATATATTTCCCTAAATTGTTTCCTTTTGGAGTTTTAGGTACTTAGGAGAGCTTTTGCTAGATATGTGCAACTTTTGGGCTCATTTGGATGAAGACGGAAGAAAAATGACAAAGTCGAAAGATGTGACCAACTTTGTTACGTGGTCTGTTTGAAGTGTTAAGAGTTTTGTGACCAAAATTGTAACTGCTCCAACTCCTTTGTGGCGGCTCAAAACTCCCGACGGCATCCAGTGACGGTGTCACAAGGCATCTGACGGCGTCACGCTTCAAATCTGACGCCGTCACAAGTTAGTAATGACCATCACAACTTACGCGGGAAGTACCTGATCTTGTTTTGGCCATTACTACTTCATACGAACTCGGATTTAGGTGATTCAAATTGTCACGCAAAGAGAATGAGAAAATCTACAACTCGGTGAAAAAAGCATCATTATGACTTCACCCTTTTGTCCTGAACCGTCACATCAAACCAACTTAGAAGTTGCTTATAAATATAACCTCATAAACTCGTTTTCTTGTAAGCCTTAAACCCTAAGTCTGATTTTAGGGTTTAGGTAGGTGTTTTTCCATAACTTAGAAGCTCTTATTTAATCCATAAACATCTTGTAATGATTTGTCTATTGATTCTATCTTAATTATGTCTTCAATTAGCATTGTTGATTGTTCTTCATTGATTATGGTAGGCTAATTCACCTAGTGTTTATTTAGGATTGCATGTAATCTAGTTGTGTGTTTGTTTATTCTATTGTCTCTTGTTAATGGTGTGCATGTTACGAGTTAGAAAACTGGATAGAGAAAACTATACTAGCTTGACCGTCCACTAAAACATGACTAATTGATTACTTATGTCTTAAGTTGTTAATTAGGCGAGTATTTATTGCGTAGTTTAGTTATTGGGTGAGCTGGACAATTCAGACAGGCTTCGTTCACTTAGATTAGTCTATAGACGTGGGACTGACGAAACCACATTTTATAATCAGGAATACTTCACATTACATTAAACAAGGAGTGATAATTCAATAGATTAAATTGACCAAAATTAGGGAGTAATGCATCGTAGGTAAATACGCTTCACCAACTTATAGTTTCTTAGTTTACTTTTCTTGTCCCTTTCTTTTCTGTCTTTAGGATAATATTAGTTTAAAACATAAACCTCCTCCAAAACCCTAAGATTTTACTTGCATTCAATTAAATACAAAAGACCAAAAATAATCATCCCTCAAACCCTTAGATTTAGAGGACATACACTTCGAACCTACCTTACTATTCCCCTAGAGAACGATCAATCCCTCGAGTATCGCCGATACTACACTACAACGGTTAGGTACACTGTCTAGGGAGGTTGTAAAACTTGTTTTGCAACCGAACGACACATCAATGACAATAATAGCAATTACTAAGAACCCCGATTAGGTTATAAATAGTTAGTGTGGCTCTGATACCTCTGTAGGGTTCTAGTGATACCAGCATGGCCAATAAAAACATGCACACGGAAACAAAACACATAAATGGCCATGCACCCAGACAAACCCTGGCTAGCAAGATCTTTCCTAACCATTAATACATCTTAACCCTAAACACGTATAAGGGTGTTTATAGAATACTTACTTGTTATCCTACAGTTGCGTAAGCTTCTGAACCAGTTTGATGCGCGGGTTTGCCTTCTTCCTTGTTGATCGACCAGATTAGGGTTTTCGAGAGAAAACCACACCTCGGGTTACGTCAGGTATCCACCGATACTACACAGGTAGAACTAAAGCTCGAACCTACGCAAGTTAGGCGGGATATGAAACACGAGGTAAACCTGAAATCGACTGGAAAGTCAATTTAGGGTTAGTTCGATTTGTTTTAGGGTTTTGTAAACCCTAAACGATCGCACAACTGGAGAGGGGGGAGGAGAGGAGAGACTTTTAGGGTTTAGTGTGAGTTATGAGAATGCCTTAAGAAGCCTTTGTATTTATTGGATCCCAATGAGCCTTTTAGAATACTTATAGGACAAGTATCCGAGTTTGTTTAGGAAGTAAACTCCTATCCTTTGTGGGATTTCGGCCGACCGATTACCAAACCCTTAAGGGTTTGGTTTTTGTCGTTTATTACCCCTTAATATTCATCCCTTGATAAATATTAACTTTCGGGTAATTACCGTTTAACCCTTTAATGAAAATAACACCGTATTTTCATTTCCTTATTTACACCACTTCATTTCGTAATCTCGTTTCTTATTTCCGTTTGCATGTTTTGTTTAGTGTGCATCGATGTGACCCTTCGGCATTTCTGTGAAGGCAAGTTGTGAAAGTATGTTGTGTGGTTTACACATAATTCGTTCACAACAATGGCAAAAGGGTGTTATATATTGGCAAGCCAAGACATAACCAGAGCCTGGCGCGCTGGTCTTCATGCGCTGGCGGGGCAGGACCTGGTGTGCCAGGCACGGTTTTGTCTTCTTGCCAAAAACTAGTCGTTGCCTCTTGCTAAACCGCTATGTGCACTTCACTTTTGACATTCCCAAGTCCATTTCAAATCCCCAAGTAGGGTTAGATTAAGCTAACTCATTAGCCATGATTAGGTTGGGGTTAAACAAGCCTTGGGAGTAGATAAAGGAGGGAAACACGCTAATGTCCAATTGAGAAGTGGGAAAGTTGGATAATATAAGGGGAATAAGCTATGAGTGGTGAATAAGCTATACAAATGACTGCAAAGGTGATTCCCAATTTCAAATTTCAATTGTTGTAATCTCTGTTAATGCCACAATTAACTTGTTAAATAATCACAGTCATACAAATAAGTTAAGTACTTTGCATCTTAGTAAAGCATTAATCATAAAAGGAAAGTGTATTTAGCTAAACACACAAAGTAAACTTAACTCATTTGATCAACAAGGGAATAGACCTATTTAGTGATTGGTTAAGTAAAGATTAAACCCATTTGATTATTTTCATTTGATAATTTTATAAAAGTATGAATCTCAATATGTTGGGCTTGTTTTATAAAATTTTTTGAGTTGGCTAGTAGGCTTTGAGTTACGTTTTATAAAAGATTTTTGAGTTGACGTTTGTAAAACGAGAGATGGTATTTTGGTAATCTTTCTAAGTCCCAATCTTGTTACGATATTATCAAACAGCTTAAATACCATGTACGAACCTGTATTGAAAGATCAAACTCAGCAACACAAGTCTGACACGCTGGTCTTGGTACGCCAGCGCGTGAGACCCAACGTGCCAGGTTTGGACATGTGCGCTTTTGGTTTTGGGCCATCACTAGCGATTTTAAACGTCTCATAATATATATTTATCATCATTAAAACATAAATGAGATATATGTGTAATATTTGCACCAACATGGAAGATTCTACCTAATTGGTTAAATGTGGTATTAAAATATTTTATTTAAATGAAGGTAATTTGTTTAAATAAAAGTAAATAAAATTTTGTATAAGTTTATAAAAAATATGTAAGGTTATATAAAATGATGCAAAAGATTTTACAAAATGATGAAAGTATTTTTATGCAATGTATGTGAAATCAATGCAACTTTGACGATTTATGGTTGCGAGTAACTTACGCATTTTACATTATATATTTCTAGTTACATGTTTATCATTATTAAATTATAAGAGACCATTTATTTTAAATCTTTATATTTGCACTAACAAAGCTTGCGGTCGACGGTCTAGACGCGAGCTTTATGAACTATTGTTTGTTTTTCTTTACTTTTATTGGTTAGCGGTAGTGATATTTGCGAAATAAAGTGATGAGATGTAGGGATGTAAATGAGCCGAATTACTTGTGAGATACTCGGGATCGACTCGTTAAAAGCTCGAAACGAGTCAAGCCTTAACAAACTCGAGCTTAACATAAAGCTTGTTTAATGAACGAGCTCAATTAAACTCGCTAGCCTAAACGAGATTTTTACATTAATACTAATATATTATTAAGTTTTCGAGATAATTAAGCATTATTATTATATCCCAAAACACTTTTTACATCCTAGTTTAGGAAAAAAAAAAAAAAATTACTCTTAAACAAGCCGAGCTCAAGTTTCTCTAATGCTAAACGAGCCCAGCTTGGGTTCGGCTCGTTACCCACCTTGTCAGATATAGCGGAGGAATGGATATATTTGGATTGACGAGGGTAACATAGGAAAAAATGTTATTTATCCTTTCAGAACACGTGAGTACATGTGCTGTTTAAAGTCAATAAAGCACAGTCTCATTATTTAACAAGGGGTTGTGTTATACAAACCCTTCATATGTTGTCACATCAGGGGGGTTTGGTCAAACCGTACAACCCGCGATGTACACCGTACAACCCGACGATGCGTGCATTGATTGGAAACACTCCCTATAGGAAGGTCCAAATAACTTGCCCTTTAACAAGTTATCTCCAATTTAACAAGTTCTCTCTCTCATTATTTACTCCCCTTAATCTACCACATTCGATGTTGCTTCATTTCACACTCCTGGATATTTCAACCAAAGTGAAATCTTTGAAACCTGTATAAGCCATTTTTAACATATTTAGCATATATTTTCTATAAGTCAATAATTGCAGACCCCGTATTTTAACTTTTCTTCGAGTTATGTAACTTTCTTAAGTACTAATCTAAGGAGAAATAAATGTTCTATCATTCTTCCGATGAACATTTGACCGGACTACAACTAGAGAAGAAGTTGGAGACGAAGCGAAAAATAAATGAGGAATATAATTTAGACTATTAGTTTAAGTTTTTAATATTTATTGTAATATTTTTTATTTTATTTGAATTATTAATGTAATGTTTTAATTATTAATGAAATTTTAATTTTATTGTTTAAAAAAAATGAAAATGAAAAAAATGGTGTCCTCGATCATCCTATTACAGCCAGTTCATCATGAAGTTGTTGTAAAGAGAGAAAACTGATGTCCTGATGTCCTCGGTCCTGAGCTGGTCACCATTACGAGCCGCCTAATTGAGTGTTTATCTAAGCTCATTTTTTCAGCTTGGCAATTTATTTTATAAGTAATGTATGACCTATAAATAACAAAATTTTAAGTCTATGTCTTACTATGTGAGTTACCTCATTATAGTTGATAACTTTAAATGACCAAAGGGTATATCAACATCTAAAATGATATTTCAAGGCATAAAAGTATTTTTGTCATCTTCAAATTAGTACACCCATATAAAACAAGCCACAAAATCTATAAACATCCATTGTTGTAAGCTCATAATCTCAAGCAAATAAGATTACGCAAAATATTCATGCAACTTTACTTTGATGATGGGACTGTCATTGGTGACACTGAGGAGGTGGCTAGGGTTCTGGACATCATTAGGGCGACGGGTCCAACTTTGGGTCTTGAATTGAATATCAAGAAAACCGAGCTTTTTTGGCCTTCTTGTGATGGTAGGAAGCTTCGTGAGGGTTTATTCCCAAACGACATCGGTAGGCCATCGTTGGGGGTGAAGCTTCTTGGGGGGGCAGTTAGTAGAGACGCTGGGTTTATTAGTGGGTTGGCAAAGAAGAGAGCTACTAGTGCTGTTGATATGATGCGTCTTCTTCCCCAGCTAGGAGACCCGCAGAGTGAGCTTCTCTTGCTTCGATCTTGCATGGGTATTGCAAAACTCTTTTTTGGCTTGAGGACGTGTCAACCCGTATATGTGGAGGAGGCTGCTCTGCTTTTTGACAAAGGATTGCGCGAGGCGATTGAGGATATGGTGGTTTGTGGAGGTCCCTTCTTTGGGGATCTCCAGTGGCGACTTGCTTCTTTACCTATTAGGTTTGGTGGTTTGGGGCTATATTCGGCGGTAGAGGCTTCATCTTATGCCTTTGTGGCCTCGAGGGCCCAATCTTGGGTGCTTCAGGACCACATCTTACGCAACAGTGGCGTATGCGATATGGATTATGATTATGATTGTGCTTTGACTTGTCTTCGTGATATGATTCCAAACTTTGACTTTGGCTGTTTCGCTAAAAAGGACACCGTCCCCACTAAAGCCCAACACACATTGGCGAGTGCTCTTTTTAGCAAGATTGTCCAGGACATGGAAGTTCACTTTGAGATGACCGTTAGACAAAAAGCTGTTTTTGAGTGTCTGCGTGCACCACATGCTCAAGAATTTCTTCTTGCCATCCCTATAGACGGTCTCGGTCAACATATGTCGCCGATTGAGTATCGCACTATCCTTAAATATCGCCTCATGATCCCTATTTTTTCGGTTGATGAAATTTGTCCGGTTTGTCACAAAGCTTGTTTGGACTCATTCAGAGAGCATGCAGTTCATTGTAGAGAGCTTCCGGGGTTCAAATACCGTCACGATTTGGTTAGGGATGTTCTTTTTGACATATTATGGCGTGCTGGGATTTCAGTTAAGAAAGAAGCACCTGTGAATTTCTTGACCGACCCGTTGGAAGGAAGATCGACACTTAGACCAGCTGACATTTTCGTCTTTGGATGGATAGGGGGGAAACATGCTTGTGTAGATATAACGGGGGTTTATCCACTTTTGGGATTGGGGAATCATGCTTTTACGGCAGGTCAGGCTGCTTTGAAAGCCGCTTCATGCAAAGTAACCAAACACGAGAAAGCGTGCCTTGATAACCAACACGCGTTTATACCTTTTGCATTTGATACTTTTGGTTTCCTTGCATCGGAGGCTGTGGAGCTGCTCAAAAGAGTCCAACGGGTTATGCATGGCAATGTTACGACCTCAAGGTCTTTGAATGTAGTTTTTAAAAGACTAAGTTTTGTTATTCAAAAAAGGCTAGCGGCACAGCTTGTTGCCGGCTTACATATCATTTCAATGTAAAACTTTTCTTTATATTGCATTGAGTTTTATCAAAAAAAAAAAGACTATAAGAAATTCGAAAAAAAAATCCTTGTACACGCATTGACTTGAAAAAAACGTGTAAACGCATTAAATTGAAGATGGTGAGTATCATTTCACTCATACATGATATAACTGTAACACTGACTACTTTAATTTTTAAAATCGTACAAGTCAGTTGGTGCTTTCCTTGTAGGTATTAGCGCATTGCTTTTGGGTTTATAAACCGAACAAAACTTTTCAAATAATTGTACCCATGTAATGAATGTATATTTAATGGGGCAGTTTATCCACACACCATACGGAAGTTATCTAATCATTTGATGAATCGCGGGCTTATACGTTATGCATAGCAAATTGTACGGTTTAACAAAACTCTTTCTGATGTGACAACATAGGGAAGTTATCCGATCATTGGATGAATCGCGGGCTTGTACGATATGCATCGCATATTGTACGGTTTGACCAAACTCTTCCTGATGTGACAACATAGAGAGGGTATGTATAACACATCCCTTAATTATGGGAGATGATATTTACACATACCAAATTTGATTCATACACATAAAATTTAAATGATTTACACATATAAGGAGGGCATAACTGTCAATTCACAAACAAAATTATGTGTATGAATCAAATTTGGTATGTGTAAGGGTGGGGTTATACAGACGGCCCCTACAATTTTATTCCAACGGGGTCTAATTTTTTAGGGTGTACTTTTTGCATTATTTTATCGTTTTGTCGTGTTTTTTTTTTTTTTCTTTTGTTTTTTTTTTTTTTTTTTTTTTTTTGGGTTTTTTTTGTAATGTTAATGTTAATGTTAATGTTTTGTATAATGTTTTGTGTATTGTTTAATTGAATATTAACGTCTAATATGTTTTTATTTAATTAACAGCGGTTACAAAAGCACGTTAAACAATACCACATTAAACAACTACAACAACAACTGTTATTATTCAATTAAACAACAATATTAACACATTATTTAAAAATAACAACTTCTACTACATATGAAGATTATTCATTTCATTTAAAAGATCATGAAGTCTTGCACTCGACTGACAAGCGTGATCCTCAGGATTCCTTGCCAATTCTAACTCCATCTCCAGCGTCTTTATTCTTGTCATCAACAGCTTGTTTCTTGCTTCAAGCTGGTCAATTCTAACGTGCTGTTGTTGTTGTTGTTAATTAAATAAAAACACATTAGACGTTATATAGTTAAATAAATATTTTGTGTAATGTATTTTATTTTGTTTAATGTATTTTGTGTAATATTTTTTTTGTGTTTATTTGTTACGTTTATATAGTTAACGTCTAATGTGTTTTTATTTAATTATTCAATTAAACAAGAACATTAACACATTATTTAAAAACAACACCTACTACATGTATTTTTTTAGAAAAATAAACTTTTTTTAGAAAAATATTTTTTTTTTTATTTCGAAATTAATTTTTTTTGGAAAAACATTTTTTTTATTTCGAAATTAATTTTTTTTTCCATTTATTTTTTCTAAAATTTTTTTTTTAGAAAAATAATTTTTTTTTATTTTTTTTAGAAAAATATTTTTTTTATTTCGAAATTAATTTTTTTGTTATGACAATGTATTTTTTTTATTATTTTTTTATTTTTTATAACTTTTACAACTTTTTTTATTTTTTATAACTTTTACGACTTTTTTTTAACATCTCGTAAAAAAAAAGTACAAAACAATAATAATGAATTCAAACCGAGTAATTTCAGTTCGTAAAAAAAAGAGGTATAACTTTTTTTTATTGGTATACCTTATAATATTTTTAGCACACGAAGAAAAAGAAAAAAAAAAAAAAAAAAAACAAAAAAACAAAAGTAAACAACCAAATCAATAGATGGGACCAGATAAAGAAATAATGAAGGGATCTACTATACCCACGGGGGACAAGGGTGGCAGACCTTGTCTCCCCACTTTTTGTCCCCTATTTTTTTTCTGCACAGCACAGTTTTTGTTCCGTATTTTTGACAGTTTTAAGCGTTTGATATATTAAACTTTATATTTTCTGTTCTGTACTTTCAGGTTTATAGCTTTTTGATATAAACAAAATTATTAAAAAAAAAAAAAAAAAAAAAAAAAAAACCTACAAATGTAGCCCCCGTGTGTATAAAAAAGTAGCCCCCGTAGGACTAACCCACCCCATAATGAATTCAAATAAGGGGGCGCGAGGGTGCTTGTAGATGGGACCCAAAAACAGTCTACTGCTGCTAAAAGGGCCATAGAGCCCGTTCGGTTAACACAACCCATGTGTAAATATCATCTCTTAATTATTTAACCTTACAAAACGCGTGAGTACATATGTTACTGTTTAAAGTCAATAAAGCATGGTCTGCTATGAAGAGTCTATTCATGCAGAAAGTTAGCTCCAATTTAATCTACCATTCAATGCTTGCTTCATTTCACACTCTGAAATTTTCAACCAACTTGTTTTTGTTCAGTAAACATTATTTGATCCTTGAGAGCTATCGCTCGTTTGGTTTGTAAGTGGGTTTAAGGTTATAATTTTAATTTAGATTTAAATTTGAATTATGATTTGAATTTGAATTTGATATAAGATAAAAAAAAATATATTATAAAATAAATAGTTAATTATTTATAATTTGACAAATTGTTTAAAATTAAAATTTATTATTAGAAAAAAAATACTCTCTCCGTCTTAAAATTATTGTCAGGAGACAAAAATCACACAGTTTAATAAAAGTGAGACCACAATAAGGGTTCGTTTGGTAGGATGGAATGAAATATCGAATTAATGGAATAAATGATGTAATGGAATGAATGATGCAATGTAATGATTCATTATCGCTATTAATCATGTTTGGTTGGTAAAATAGGACGTAATGTAATCGATAAGAAAAAAAATACTAAAATGACCATTGATGATAGGAATTTATTTAATTTGATTAGTTAATGATGGACTTTTATGTCATTTTCATTCCATTACGAGATGTAATGAAGAAAAAGGAATGGACCCTTAAGGAATGAAAATAATAATTTTTGGTGTAATGAGTCATTCCTTGCAATGAATCATTACATTGTAAATGTGTAAACAAACAAGATTTTTGCATTCTACCGTAATAACCTTTTTCATTCTCACTTTGATTACAACATACCAAACGCTACGTAATTCTCAACTTCTCAAATAAAATATTCCCCCACTAAATTTTCTTTTTCTTGCTTAAAATAAAAAGTGGACAATTATTTTGAGGCATCCAAAAAAAGAAATATGGACAATAATTTTGAGACAAGGGGAGTAACAAATAAAAGATAAGTGGTGGAGATGAATGTTTGGCCCACGTATATAGGAAAAATATAAAAGAAATAGATGATGTTTTTTTGTAACATTAGCACTTTGGTCAGGTTTTATACATGCAAGATTTTTAGGACAGAGCCCAAAGACAAGGGACCATTAACATGAACCAAACATTTACTTTTTACCATAATCCCTTGCACCCACATCAAAACCCATCAACCAAACACACCCTAAAATCTATATAAGGTATTTTTAACATATTTAGCATATATTTACTATAAGTCACTAATTGTAGACCCATATTTATACAACTTTCTTTGATATCTACTAATCTAAGGAGAAATGAATCTGTTTATTTATAGTGTTATAGATTAAGTCGGTGTTTGATATTGCTTAGGCCAATGCTAATGGATTGAGTTTTATCAACAAAAAAAAAAATAAGACTATAAGAAATTCGAAAAAAAAATCCTTGTACACGCATTGACTTGAAAAAAACGTGTAAACGCATTAAATTGAAGATGGTGAGTATCATTTCACTCATACATGATATAACTGTAACACTGACTACTTTAATTTTTAAAATCGTACAAGTCAGTTGGTGCTTTCCTCGTAGGTATTAGCGCATTGCTTTTGGGTTTATAAACCGAACAAAACTTTTCAAATAATTGTACCCATGTAATGAATGTATATTTAATGGGGCAGTTTATCCACACACCATACGGAAGTTATCTAATCATTTGATGAATCGCGGGCTTATACGTTATGCATCGCAAATTGTACGGTTTAACCAAACTCTCCCTGATGTGACAACATAGGGAAGTTATCCGATCATTGGATGAATCGCGGGCTTGTACGTTATGCATCGCATATTGTACGGTTTGACCAAACTCTCTCTGATGTGACAACATAGAGAGGGTATGTATAACACATCCCTTAATTATGGGAGATGATATTTACACATATCAAATTTGATTCATACACATAAAATTCAAAATATTTACACATATAGGGAGGGCATAACTGTTAATTCACAAACAAAATTATGTGTATGAATCAAATTTGGTATATGTAAATATCATCTCTCTTAATTATTTAACCTTACAAAACGCGTGAGTACATATGTTACTGTTTAAAGTCAATAAAGCATGGTCTGCTATGAAGAGTCTATTCATGCAGAAAGTTAGCTCCAATTTAATCTACCATTCAATGCTTGCTTCATTTCACACTCTGAAATTTTCAACCAACTTGTTTTTGTTCAGTAAACATTATTTGATCCTTGAGAGCTAGCGCTCGTTTGGTTTGTAAGTGGGTTTAAGGTTATAATTTTAATTTAGATTTAAATTTGAATTATGATTTGAATTTGAATTTGATATAAGATAAAAAAAAATATATTATAAAATAAATAGTTAATTATTTATAATTTGACAAATTGTTTAAAATTAAAATTTATTATTAGAAAAAAAAATACTCTCTCCGTCTTAAAATTATTGTCAGGAGACAAAAATCACACAGTTTAATAAAAGTGGGACCACTATAAGGGTTCGTTTGGTAGGATGGAATGAAATATCGAATTAATGGAATAAATGATGTAATGGAATGAATGACGCAATGTAATGATTCATTACCGCTATTAATCATGTTTGGTTGGTAAGATAGGACGTAATGTAATCGATAAGAAAAAAATACTAAAATGACCATTGATGATAGGAATTTATTTAATTTGATTAGTTAATGATGGACTTTTATGTCATTTTCATTCCATTACGAGATGTAATGAAGAAAAAGGAATGGACCCTTAAGGAATGAAAATAATAATTTTTGGTGTAATGAGTCATTCCTTGCAATGAATCATTACATTGTAAATGTGTAAACAAACAAGATTTTTGCATTCCACCGTAATAACCTTTTTCATTCTCACTTTGATTACAACATACCAAACGCTACGTAATTCTCAACTTCTCAAATAAAATATTCCCCCACTAAATTCTCTTTTTCTTGCTTAAAATAAAAAGTGGACAATTATTTTGAGGCATCCAAAAAAAAAATATGGATAATAATTTTGAGACGAGGGGAGTAACAAATAAAAGATAAGTGGTGGAGATGAATGTTTGGCCCACGTATATAGGAAAATTATAAAAGAAATAGATGATGTTTTTTTGTAACATTAGCACTTTGGTCAGGTTTTATACATGCAAGATTTTTAGGACAGAGCCCAAAGACAAGGGACCATTAACATGAACCAAACATTTACTTTTTACCATAATCCCTTGCACCCACATCAAAACCCATCAACCAAACACACCCTAAAATCTGTATAAGGTATTTTTAACATATTTAGCATATATTTACTATAAGTCACTAATTGCAGACCCATATTTATACAACTTTCTTTGATATCTACTAATCTAAGGAGAAATGAATCTGTTTATTTATAGTGTTATAGATTAAGTCGGTGTTTGGTATTGCTTAGGCCAATGCTAATGGTGACGTAAGTATTCTGGTCACCTATTGTCACAACAGCGTTATATCAGCTTTCTCCCACCAAGACTTTACTAAGGGCATCCATAATGGGCTACCTGGCTGCTTTTAATAGCCAAATATTAAACGTTCAATCCATTGTGGAGGTGCCACGTTTTACGTTCTTGCATTACCGTTTGTTTTTGAACATATTTTTATGAGCAATGTGATGCGCAAGAATGGTGTATAAAATATATATATATATATATATATATATATATATATATATATATATATATATATATATATATATATATATATCTTAAGCTCTACTCAAATTTTAAATTTATAAACTCCTTTTTACCGATTAATTAGAAAACGCATACGAGCAAGTATACTTGTTCACATGTAATATGGGTTGTGGTAAATAGGGATCGTCCCAAGAGACTGGTAAATCTTGTTTAGCGAATGCGTAGCATGAGAATAGCACATTAGATTGTCACACTCTTAAGTACCGTAAATAAACAAACAAACAAACAATGATTTATCTTATCAAATCAAACAAATCAAACAAGTACTTGTCTAGGAATAGTAACCAATCGTGATAGAATGTTGAACATGTTTGGATGAAACATATGTAGAAGTCACATATCAATTTTACACTGATTTATAGTCAACGGGTAATATCAAGAAAATCACATGTTTATACTAGTTTCATGGGTGAGTCCTTTCGGCCAATACTCATCCCACTAACCTAGTTACTTTTTATGTTTATATGTATGAAAAAGATTATTAGAGTCATTAGTTCTTACGAGTCCTTTCGGCCCATACTCGTGATTAAATACCCTCGGGTTCATTTAAAACTTGACTACTTAATAGTTGTCAATTGATAAGCACCAATCCATTTGTGCACCAACTTCTTGGAATAAAACAATATTAGAAATCCTTTCGACCTTTAAATCCAATAGTGTTCAATCAACAAGTTTAAGAACACGAATTATATTTAAACAAACTTATGAGATAAATCACTTTTTCTAACCGAACTAATCATTCAACATTCACACGAAAGTCTACATAATTCCCAAACAAGTTTCACAAATTACTCCATAACAAGTTTCATCAACAAACGTAACATTTCATTTAACATCAAATCGTTCAACATAATAATTAAGTAAAAGAGTTACCCAACGTAAGACTACAATTGAGCAAGAAATGTAAAGAGTTATAGCACTCCTTAAAGCCTCCAATTGAACAACGAATCTTTCACCTCTTCCAAATGAGTATCACCAACACTTCTTTTGTTTCTTCTTGGGATCTTCTTGAGAATGGTAGAGATTATAAAGCTCCTTCGGGTTAGTAGAAAATATGATCAAGTCCTTATGATTAAGGCTTGATTGTAAGATTGTGTATCTAATTATGGTGATAGAGGGCCATATTTATGCTTGGATTATAGTTAAAATGCTGTTACAAACTCCCTCTAATCATAATGATAGGTTAATGATAGGACTTTGATGATTAATGGTGATTAAAAACAGGTTTTAATGCAACTTTTTAGTTCAGGTGTGTTTCAACCCACGGTTGGGACCTTTAACCCGCGGCTGGGATGTCTGCTTCAACCTCATGTTGAGATATTGAACCTTGGGTTGGAACCTCAGCTTCAACCTTGGGTTGGGACTTTATTGGCATGTTGGTTTGAACCTTTGGTTGGCACAAAAACTCCATCTTTAACAATCTTCTTTAGCACTTAACCTAGACTCATACTTGTAGGATATTCAGGAACTAATAAACACAAGATTGGGTGTGTTATATGGATCGAACAAGATGTTAGAGAGAGAAAGAAGTAGGGAGCCTTTAGAGAGATAAACCAAAAGAAAAATGAATTGAAAGTGTGCAAAGGTCCAACCCTCTCCACATGAGGAGAAGGGTATTTATAGTTACATGCATAGCCTACTTACTTTGTCCCTAGTGGACTGTGGAGCAAGCTGACAGAGGGTAAAGACCCGACTCACTCCACAATATTAATTAACTACTTTACTACTAATATTACTTGTTTTACTACGAGCTATTTAATACACGAGAGTGCTCGGGGTGACCGAGTCTTCAACTGAATATTTATATTCCTAACAATCTCCCCCTAAGGGAGGTCACCCCGATAACAATGTTCTTAAATCAAGCACTCTTTTCATGAACCTTAACTTTGTAGCTCGTATACATTGATTCTTCAGTCATTAGTAATCTTTGTGCCTTCAGCAGTAGACTTGTGACGACTTCTCCTTGTCTTGGATGATTTTGATCATTCTTCTAAAGTATCATCCAACGTGTATCTTCAAGTCATCTTTTGTCCGTATGTCTCCATGTGATGATTTCTTCATTGAGCCGACAGCTCACACTATTTGGAGTCATGATCTTTAGCATCAGAGTTTGCAGAAGCCGTGTTAAAGGTCTTTTAGGTTGATCATGACTTAGTTGAGTTACAATGATGATGTAGTGTGAACATGTGATAGAGGATTGGCATCTTTTCTGCAACCAGCTACAACAGCAACCAGCTACAACATTCCACAGCTACAATCGCCAGAAGTTCCTGCATACGACAGTTAGCAATAAATCGACCGGTACTTACAGGATCGGACTTCGAGATTGTTAACAGCATAGTGTGAAAACTCTCTCGAATCCTTACCAAGACCGTTCCTAATCGAAAACCCACAGAGGGCTTTTTAAGATCATACCGTAGTACATCAACGATTAGGTGAGTCGCTGGAGATCACTCCACGACTGTAGACCGTTTGAAACCGCCGCGATCACTAAGCGTAATCCACTGGGAATTACCGAAGTGACCTGCTTTCAGGGCTGTTTGATGTTGACCCTGGCAGGAATTTCCATTCAATCATTGAGAATTACATTTGTAAGTTCTCTCATAAATGTTCTGGCAGATTGCTAAGATCTGCGTAGGACTCATAAGTTTACAACTGGTGTCCTTAATATTGAACAACCAGTGTAGAAATAATTCGTGTTCCTATGAGATCTTATTATGAATCTCGTGGCTCTAGACTCAATAGTGCGTTTTGATTTGGTGATCGGAGGCTGGAGAGGACTGCCACCTTTTCAATATCATCTAACTCGGAGTGAGAGAGACGATAGAAATGTATTGAACTCCGTGACAATTGAAATAAGAGTCCTTTGAGGGACCTTGAGTGGCTAAGGAGGGTTGTGCAGCGTATCACTGGGTCCATGATACTTTGTCTTCAATGCCAGCAATCAACTAAGTGATTCTGACAGCATATGTATTGACCCGGTTTCTGCCTAAGTTGTAAGGAGGGCTTCTTTCTTTTCACCCTTTATCTTTACAATTCTTTTTCATTCTTCAACCCCTTCAGTGCTTACCGAGACTTCATTACTAGAACCTTGTTGGGTTTGTTCCAGTACTAGCTCCATCTCAGTCGGCACTCTTCCCTTATCCACTTTTCTCCTTTTTAATCATACCTAAGGACTTCTACACTAACTAGTGGATTGTCCCTGGGTAGATCCCTCCGGCTCTGGCGGGATCGTGGGAACTTGAGCCTAACCTAACAATCCTTATAACTCCATACATTAATTAAAATGGTCGGTCTTTGGTATTCTTCCACGATTGCCATAATCCAAATTTTTTGAAAAATCTCTCAAAGTGTTCATGATTATGAAAAATATTTTGCCAACACTTGAGAGTTTTATATTTTTCAAATGCTCCCCTTCAACATGTGCTCGAGTGATTGTTTTATAAATTTGCACATGTTTGGTAGAGCTCGCACTTTTTGAATTGATCAACTTTCAGTGAATATGACCGATTCGAGACACGCTTACATCACTGGTTAGACCAGCTTGAAATTATTACCCGGCCTGGTCAAGTCCACAGAAAGTTTCTCGAAACGGTACACTCTACTCAGACACATCCTTTTCGAGACACGCTTACATCACTGGTTGGACTAGCTTGAAATTATTACCCGGCCAGGATATGTCCTTTCGATCAATGACAGTATATGTTTCGTCAATTCATTGGTGAAGTCTGAGCCTTGCTCACGTGAGATGCCCAAATCCTTTATGTTTTGTTAAAAACCATTTGCTCCCCCTCAATATGTGCATCGATATACGAAAGATTTTAGCACATATGGAAGAGCTTGCTTTTATGACCAAAACATTTTGCTCCCCCTCAATATGTGCATTGATATACAAAGCAGTTTAGCACATACGGGAGAGCTTACATTAACTTCCAAATCATCACATTTTATCAGAATTTCATATTTAAATCACATTCTCTCCCCCGATCAAAAATTTCAAATCATTTGAGATTTGTGATCCCAAGTGATTTAAATAAGTTTAGAAAATTTGGGAGAAAATGTGGTCAGGTTTAAATGTATTCTGATTTAGGAGCATACTATGCTCCCCTGAAACAACGAGAGAGTGTCACTGCTGATGTTGCACAAATTCGGCAAGGTGTCAGAAATTTGAACAAATATGCTCCCCCTCAATTAATGACCCGTTTTTCATTTAAAGAGCTGTAGTCATTCAATTGAGCGACGGGTATTTGTGAAAATTTAATTCAATTTACCACCTTGTGTAACATCAAGACTCTCTTGAAGAATCAAACAAGATAAAGAGTCTGATGTAAAGAAGACTTCTCTTCTTATACACGAAATGACTCACTGAAACGTACATCAAGTCGGTGAAACATGGATATAAAGTAATCCATGCCCAGGTGAACATCACCCAGTTGGAGGAACAGCCGTCTTTTTGGCGACGTGCTTTCCCCAGAGTGTATTGCGGGTTGCAGTATGAAGTAACTGCAAGCCATTAAGACATGTTTTAACTGATTAGTATAACTTCTGCTCGAGCTTCATTTAAAGATCCGTGTCATTGTTGAATGACATTTCTAGATCCGTAAATGTTATCGATAAACAGAAGACATGCCTAAGTAGGACTATTTTTGGTATTTTCTGATTTTTTCGATTTTTATTTTTATTTTTATTATATATAACTATGTACAAGGATACACGAAGACAATCCTTTACTCCTCCTTTTCTTCCTGAAGACACTTGAGGGTTTCAGGTGTCATGCTCTTCATACCAAGGCGTGGGAGAATAAACTGAAACCTTTCTCTTGGGAGAGCCTTGGTAAAGATGTCTGCTAGCTGAAACTCTGTCCTCACAAAATACAGCTCCACGATTCCCTTTTCAACCTGTTCCCTGATGAAGTGATGCCTGATGTCGATGTGCTTTGACCTGGAGTGCTGAACATTGTTGCAACAAAGTGCAATGGCGCTTTTGTTGTCACAATATAGAGGAATTTTGTTGTATGAGAATCCATAGTCTGATAGTTGTGATCGCATCCATAGAATTTGTGCACAACAAGCCGACATAGCAATGTATTCTGCTTCAGTAGAAGATATGGATGTGCTCATTTGCTTCTTTGAAGACCAACTAACCAACTTTTCCCCTAAAAACTGAGCTCCTCCCGAAGTACTTCGACGAGTGTCCTGACACCCCGCATGATCTGCATCAGCATAAGCCGTTAACTCCATGGCTGTGTCCTTAGGGTACCAGAGACCCATATGAACTGTTCCTTGAAGATATCTGAAAACCCTTTTTACTGCTTCTAGATGCTTTTTGGTAGGTTTGGATTGATATCGCGCACACATGCATACAGCAAATAGAAGGTCTGGCCTGCTTGCAGTAATGTACATTAAGGATCCAATCATGCTTCTGTACTTCGTTTGATCGACTGGAATCCCTGACGGGTCTTCATCTAGCTTAGATCTATCAATCATGGGAGTATCAACTGGCTCACTTGAATCGAATCCAAACTTTTTCAAGATTTCATATGCATATTTGGACTGATTGATGAAAATGCCTCCGGGACTTTGAGATACTTGTAATCCTAGGAAGAATGACATTTGTCCCATCATGGACATTTGGAACTTGGAGCTCATCTCATTTGAAAATCTATCACATTCACTAGGGCCAGATGAAGCAAATATGATGTCATCTACATAAATCTGAACAAGTAGTAGATGTTTGTTTGTCTTCCTGGTGAATAATGTTGGATCAACTACACCCTTTGAGAATCCATGATCTAGAAGAAACTTGGACAATGTATCATACCATGCTCTAGGTGCCTGCTTCAACCCGTAAAGAGCCTTCTTCAAGCGATAAACATGCGTAGGATGTTCAGCGTCCACAAATCCTTCAGGTTGGCTCACGTAGACTTCTTCCTTTAAGTCCCCATTCAGGAAAGCTGTTTTGACATCCATCTGGTAGACTATCATATTAAGACTTGCAGCATTGGCCAGGAAGATTCTAATAGCTTCAATTCTAGCAACTGGAGCAAATGATTCTTCAAAATCAATGCCCTCTTCTTGTCTGTATCCTTTAGCAACTAGACGTGCCTTGTTCTTTAAAACATCCCATGCTCATCAAGTTTTACCTTGAAGATCCACTTGAGAGCAATAATCATAGCACACTCTGGAGGAGGTACTAATTCCCATACTTCAAGTCGATCAAATTCATGAATTTCGTCTTGCATGGCCTCGAACCAACAGTCTTTGGTCATTGCATCTTTGACATCTTTTGGTTCGACTTTAGACAATACAGAATTGAAGAAACACCACAATGCATCTGTTGCCAATTGTTTACGAGTGGATACAGGACGAGAAGGATTGCCGATAATGTTGTCAATTGGGTGATCGTTGGTCCATTTTCTGAGATGGTCATGAGGTTGAGGGTTTTGGATTGATGTTGCCGTGCTGTGTTCTTCGTGAGAGGACATGTCTGATGAGGGTTCAGGGGCAAATATGTTCTCAAAAGGAACATCTTCGATAGGAGCAAAAGGATTAACTTCCAAAGAATGATCATCTGCAGATTCTTGTTGCACCGGAGAGGATTGAGCATTAGATGTTGTGGGTGATTGACTTGCAGCAGGAGCATTGAAACTGATTGAGACTGAAGCTGGATGGTTTTCTGAGCCTTGTGGAACTTGAACATCCGCAGCCTCAGGTGCAGCTACTGCATTTGTGATTGTTTCATTTGTTGGCTCAAAGTATTCGTCAAACATAGGATCAAATAGCTTCTTCAACTCCTCACTCGTTGGTGGAATGAAAGACTCTGCAGGCGTGTGATTCTGTACAAGTCCTGAACTAATTGGTCCAGGTGACAAAAGTTTAAGATCGGGTCCAGAACTGGTTTGTCCTAAAACTGTTTGCTCACTTAGCTCGTCGAACGTGACATGGATGGTTTCCATGATTTGTCGGGTTCTCTGGTTGTAGATTTTGTACCCTCTACGGTCTGGTGCGTATCCAACAAAAATACCTACATCTGCTTTAGCTTTTAACTTTCCCAAGTCTTGACTATCGTTAGTTGGATAGCAAAGAGCACCAAACACACGAAGAAATGATAAATCTGGCTGCTTGTTGTGAATTAACTCATAGGGAGTCTTCTCATGAATGGGATGAATCAGAGATCGGTTTTGGGTGTAGCATGCAGTTGCAATGGCCTCTGCCCAGAGAAACATCGGTGCCTTTGAAAATATAAGCATGGTTCTTGCAGCTTCTACTAGAGTACGGTTTCGCCGTTCAACGACTCCGTTCTGCTGAGGAGTGCGAGGTATACTTTTCTGATGTGTGATGCCAATATTTTCATAAAATTTTCTGAGTTGTTGATTGACAAACTCAGTTCCATTATCAGTGCGGATGATTCTGACAGTCTTGTTAAGCCTTACTTGCAGCTGTTTAATCAGCTTAATGATCACCTCTGGAGTCTCATCCTTGGTTCTCAAAAACTTTACCCATGTGAACCGAGAGAAATCATCTACTATCACCAGAATATATTTCTTTCCATTTATGCTTTGTACTCTCATTGGACCGCATAGATCCATGTGGAGGGTATAAAGAACTTCCAAGTTGGTGTTGACGGTTTTGGGTTTGTGGGTTTGTTTCTTGCTTTTGCCCAGTTGACATGCAGAGCAGAGATGATCTTTTTCATATTTTAATCTGGGCATTCCTCTAACAAGATCTTTGCGGGAAAGATCATTGATGGTACCGAAGTTCAGGTGGTTCAAACGACGATGCCACAGCCATGATTTAGTTTTAGAGGCTTTTGAAAGCAAGCATATGGGAGAGGACTTCAACATTTCTTCGATTGATATGGTGTATAGATTCGTACCCCGACTACCCTTGAGAAGATCTATACCATCTAATTCTCTGACGAAACACGTGTGTTTTCTGAAAGCCACTTCCAGATCAGCGTCACAAAATTGACCCACAGAAAACAAATTGTGCCCTAATCCTTCCAAATAGTAAACCCGTGAGATCACACTGTTACTAAACACATAATCTCCATAACCCATAATCGCACCAAAGTGGTCATTCCCGAATCTAACTGTCCCGATAAACTTTTTCACAAAGTTCTTGAGCCGTGAGCGATCCCTAGTCATATGTTTTGAGCATCCTGAGTCCAAATACCAAAGAACGATTTGTACGACCTGCATTTGAAATCAGACAACAGTGGATAACTGAAATATGTGGATCCACACTGGAATTTGGGGTCCGTTTGGTTAGCACACACAAGTTCTGGAGCATTAGTCTTTTCTAATATTGATGCCTCTACAGTGGGAATTACTCTAGAGTTATCAAGGGACCTATTAGAAGGGCTACGTGTTCCTAATGGAAGAATTCGACCCGTTGGTCTCCATTCTTTAATCTTCACAATTTTATGTTTATTCAACTTAGGCAATGGATTCTTGTTTCCTAAACTGAATTTCCTTCCAGTGGGTCTCCATTGATACCCAACCTTAGTGAAGATTTTTCCTGTGGCTCTCCAACTTTTCACATTACTTTCAGTTTTCCTAACATGCATAGTATGGGGTGGTACATGAGATATCAGAGACGACACAACACATTTGTAGGATATAACCATCTTGATTGTGTGGATGATTCGGGTGGTCTTGGGTTGTGGGAGATTAGATCCATTGTTAGAGAGATGAACTAGAGAGAGAGAGAGTTGGGAGAAACTTGTAATAGATTAGCTTGTGTGTGTGAAATAATACAAGAGTTCCAACCCTTCCCAAGTGTGGGAAGGGTCTTATATACTTACTAATATTGGTGCCCCTAGTGGGCTGTGGAGTGAGCTGACAGTGGGGAAAGCCCCGACCCATTCCACAAATATAAATACGACTAATTCTAATAAAACTAATACTACTAATATTACTAAGCTAATATAAATAAGCCTACGAGCTATGTGAATGCTAAATAGATACTCGGGGTGACCGAGCCTTCATCTGAATATTTATATTCCTAACAATCTCCCCCTAAGGGAGGTCACCCCGGAAATAATAACTTGAATTCTAGCATTTTATCTTCTGAAGTTGTCTTCATAGCTCGTAGTCTTTGATTCTTCATTGTCTTGAAACTTTGTGCATTCAGCAGTGTTCGTTTGATGACCGTTTGATCGTCTTGGATGATCTTTGAGTATTCTTCGACTTTATCATCCAACATTTGTTTCCAAGTCATCTTTCAGCAGTATGTTTCCTTGTGATGTGATATTCTTCGAGCCGACATGCTCACACTATTTGGTGTCATGATCTTTAGCATCAGAGTTAGCAGAAGCCGTGTTGAAGGTCTTTTGGTTGATCATGACTTTGTTGAATTACAATGATGGTGTAGTGTGAACATGTGGTAGAGGATTGGCATCTTTTCTGCAACCAGCTACAACAGCAACCAGCTACAGTGTTCCACAGCTACAACCGCCAAGTGTTCCTGCATACGACAGTTAGCAACAAATCGACCGGTACTTACAGGTTCGGACTTCGAGATTGTTAACAGCATAGTGTGAAAACTCTCTCTAATCTTTACACAGGCCGTTCCTAATCGAAAACCCACAGAGGGCTTTTTAAGATCGTACCGTAGTATATCAGCGATTAGGTGAGTCGCTGGAGATCACTCCATGACTGTAGACCGTTACAAACCGCCGTGACCACTAAGCGTAATCCATAAAGAATTACCGAAGTGACCTGCTTTCAGGGCTGCTTGATGTTGACCCTGGCAGGAATTTCCATTCAATCATTGAGAATTACATTCGTAAATTCTCTCATAAATGTTCTGGCAGATTGCTAAGATCTGCGAAGGACTCATAAGTTTACAACTGGTGTCCTTAATGTTGAACAACCAGTGTAGAAGTAATTCGTGTCCTTAAGAGATCTTATGATGCATCTCGTGGCTCTAGACTCGATAGTGCGTTTTGATTTAGTGAGCGGAGGCTGGAGAGAACTGCCACCTTTTCAATATCATCTAACTCGGAGTGAGAGAGACGATAGAAATGAATTGATCTCCGTGACAGTTGAAACAAGAATCCTTTGAGGGACCTTGAGTGGCTAGGGAAGGTTGTGCAGCGTATCACTGGGTCCATGATACTTTGTCTTCAATGTCAGCAATCAACTAAGTGATTCTGACAGCATATGTATTGACCCGGTTTCTGCCTAAAGTGTAAGGAGGGCTTCTTTCTTTTCACCCTTTATCTTTACAATTCTTTTTCATTCTTCAACCCCTTCAGTGCTTACCGAGACTTCATTACTAGAACCTTGTTGGGTTTGTTCAAGTACTAGCTCCATCTCAGTCGGCACTTTTCCCTTATCTACTTTTCTCCTTTTTAATCATACCTAAGGACTTCTACACTAACTAGTGGATTGTCCCTGGGTAGATCCCTCCGGCTCTGGCGGGATCGTGGGAACTTGAGCCTAACCTAACCATCCTTATAACTCCTTACATTAATTAAAATGGTCGGTCTTTGGTATTCTTCCACGATTGCCATAAACCAAATTTTTGAAAAAATCTCTCAAAGTGTTCATGATTCTGAAACACATTTTTGCAAACACTTGAGAGTTTTATATTTTTCAAATGCTCCCCCTCAACATGTGCTCGAATAATAGTTTTATAAATTTGCACATGTTAGGTAGAGCTCGCACTTTTTGAATTGATTGATTTTTCCAAGAACATGATCATCGCGAGACACGCTTATATCACTAGTAAACTAGCTTGAAATTATTACCCGTCCAGATCACATTCAAGGAAAGTCGCTCGAAATCGGTACATTTTACTCAGACACGTCCTTTGCGAGACACGCTTACATCACCAGATAAACTGGCTTGAAATTATTACCCGTCCAGGACATGTCCTTTCGACTACTGACTTTAGCTATCGTCAATTCATTGGTGAAGTCTGAGCCTTGCTCACATAAGATGCATGCAAAATCCTTTGCTCCCCCTCAATAAGTGCATTGGTATACAAAAGAGTTTAGCACTTACTGGAGAGCTTACTTTCACATCCAAAACATTTTGCTCCCCCTCAATATGTGCATTGATATATAAAATGGTTTAACACATACGGGAGAGCTTGCATATATGTTCAAATCATCACATTTTATCAGATTTCATATTTAAATCACATTCTCTCCCCCGATCAAAAATTTCAAACCATTTGAGATTTGTGATCCCAATTGATTTAAATAAGTTAGAAAAATGTGAGAGAAAATGTATCCGATTTAATGTTTTCTGATAATGGAACATACTATGCTCCCCCTTAATCTAAGAGGGAGATTCACTGCTTCTAATTTTGCACAAAGTGATTGTTAATGACACGAATGATATTGACCTTTTTGCACAGATGATGTGATCATCCGCTTCTCTGAAGGAGTCATTGGTCAACATCGATTATCCATCCACCAACAAGAACGTCCAAGAATTGTAGATCCCCACTTGGCGAGATCGGAACAAATATTGCTTTGTTTCACTGAAGGTGGTGGTGGTGATGACGGTGTTGTTGTTGTTGTTGCTGCCGATGTTGTTGTCGTGGTGAATTCCGAGCCAATCAATAGAGTTTGAACGTCTGATCAAATGGTTAGAATGGGAACTGATACATTCATTTTGGCTATGGAATCTGCATAAGAATATCAACACAGATATACATACATACAGATACACTATACCTAAATAGCTACCCTTCAGCAGCCTGCCACATTATGATACCAAGTTCATCTTATAATCAAACCACAATCAGGAACTACGTCAAACCACTATCTAGCAAGAAAAGCAAATACCAATCATGCACATGGCAATTCACACAGATATTAATATTCAACTCAGGAACTTAGGAACATGATTCTAATATGATAGCAATATACCTAAGCGATTCCTGAGAACATATGCACAATATCAACAACAATTAAGCAGCAGAGACAAGCAACATATGAGACTCATTCACTTAGATCATACAGATGTCAGTGGAGCATTCAAGAACATCAAACGCATCGGGTTTTCTAACTTCTTTCAGATTTTGAGTTTTAATGTATCTAGGGGATTAAACGAGGATTCCAAAGAGATACAAATGAACCTTCTAGTTATATGAAGCTAGGATACTATAAGCAAGTTGCACATAATGTCCTAAACTTTCTAGCAACTAACACACTTGGTCATTTGATATATTTAAGCAATTTCCTCTTCAACTAATACCCCATTAATTGTAAAACCTTTTCTAAGAATCATGAATTAATCAAGAAACTCGTTTGATGATATAAAATTTGAATTCACTCTCCCCCTCAATCAATGACCCGTATTCAAGTTAAAGATTCGTGGTCGTTGATTGAGTGACAAATTTTATGCATAATCCAAGTATAAACAAATTTCATACAACACATATTCACCAAGTGTCTCACAAATAATTTTCAGAAGAATCGTAGAATGAAAACTATTTGTATACAAAGAAGACTTCTCTTCTTAATCAAGAAATGATGCACTGAAACGTACACCAAATCAGGAAAAACATGGATATAAAGTAATCCATGCCCAGGTGAACATCACCCAGTTGGAGGAACAACCGTCTTTTTGGCCACGTGCTTTCCCCAATTTGAAGCGCGGGTTGCTATCTAAAGTAATAGCAAGCCATTTAGACATGTTTTAACCATCCATTTTAACTTCTGCTCGAGCTTCATTTAAAGACCCGTGCCATTATTGAATGACATTTCTAAGTCCGTAAATGTTATCGATAAACAGAAGACATGCCTAGGTGAAACTATTTTTGGTATTTTCTAATTTTTTAATTTTTATGGTTTTTCTGATTTTACGTTTCTCTATTTACAATTAGCAAGATTTCTATATATCTATTTACAAAATGGTATAAGATATGAAAAAGAATGAAGAGCAATGTGAGCACTTTTAATCAGGGATTGATTCTGGCTTTTCACTCTCCCCTAATTAGTGCTCTCCCCCAATCTGACAACCTTTCCTGATGAACACCCATAATAGGAAGAAGAAGAAGACTTTGGATGAACACCCATAATATGAAGAAGTCTTTTGATAACCAAATGCATGCCGTCTTTAGTCTTCTAACACTCCCGTCCTTGAGTAACGCCGTCAAAAACCTTAGGCATCTTTTCGATAGTTTAAGTTGAGCCTCAACTGAAATCTAGCTTAACCCCACAACTCATCAAACAAGAACTGTCATGAGGTTAAGCTAAACCACAAATTTAAGCCCAGTAACAACTTGATTTCAGCTTAACCTCACAACTCATCAAACAAGAACTGTCATGAGATTAGGTTAAAATCAAGTTGGACCTAACCTTAAACTACAGAACAATTTGAACCTAACTTAACTCCACAACTCATCAAACAAGAACTGTCATGGGATTAAGTTAAATATCAAGTTGTAAGAAAAGAACTCAACATTTTTGAATGTAGAGAAGACTGTAGACTCGACCTTCTTCAAGATTGCCCAATGTGGAGGAACAGAATACCAATCATCTTCATCTCACCAAATGCCTTCCAGTAACCTTACATATAACCCATCAGCCCGCAGCATACACATGAGATGATAACACCCAACAGAGAATGTAGAGTAGACTGACGACTCGACCTTCTTCAGTCTTAAGTATAACACCAAAGTAACAAGTTGAACCACTGATCATCTATAGTATGTATCCATCCTTGGATATTAAGCCCCGATCACGTGAACCTGTTGTGCATCCTTGATGTACACATTCTCTCTCCCCTGATGGTTACAATTAATCAGCCCATGACGTAACAG
Organism: Artemisia tridentata subsp. tridentata; assembly: GCA_021014915.2. Taxonomy (NCBI): domain Eukaryota; kingdom Viridiplantae; phylum Streptophyta; class Magnoliopsida; order Asterales; family Asteraceae; genus Artemisia; species Artemisia tridentata. The sequence goes on along the minus strand of CP139505.1, from coordinate 403,208,324 downwards.
TGAAACGTAAATACCAAGGTAACAAGTTGAACCACTGATCATCTCTACGGTTATCAACACCGGAATAAATGATTACGCCCGATCACGTGAACCTGTTGTGCGTCCTTGGTGTACACATTTCTCTCCCCCATGATGGTTACGATTAATCGGAATCATCATCATGATGTGTACATGTAGCCTAATGACGTATACATGAAGCATTGACTAGAAACCCTTTGATACTGATTGAATCAGCCCGTGAGAAGATGTCGATTAGCATTCCATGACCATGTTCTTCAACACCTTGATAGACGGAAGAAGTAGTGTTGGAGAAACATGGTTTGCACGACTCCTGAACTGACGTATTCAGGAGTCGTATGACCATTTCTCAATCATCAATCAACATGTAGATTAATATTCACCCTTTCCCCCCCTCAAAAATTGCATATGCCTGTCAACTGCAATTTTTGGTTGAATAAGTGAATAAGAATATACTCCAAGATGCGCCGATCCACTTGAAGACTGAATAAGCACGGAAAGAGCATGAAACTTGTTGATGAGAATGGCCATAAATAAGAAGATTCCTCTTCTTTTGAAGATAAAGTGCACTCAAGCGTACACTTTTCTTTTCTTTGAAGAACGAGGCCTGAACTGATGTGTACAGACGTCATAATGTTGAAGAGCGAGGCCTGCACTGACTTGTACAGACGTCATAACTCTCTCTTTACTACTTCTCTCGTCTAACTCCATACCAACCCCATTATCATTCTATCGGCTTGATGTCGTGACCACTGATGGAGTAAAACCCAATATGATGAACTTGATACTGAAGTAATATAACCCGAACTTGTGACTTAAACTTGTACTAATGCGTGAAAAAGAGCGGTGTAGAGACATCGTGCAACATCGAATCCCTAAGTACTCTATACTCTTCAACCAACCAACCATCAAGTATAAGACGTACATCACCTCTTGGATATCCACAACTTCGTGTGACACTGAGCACTACAACGTGACTCCTTAAAGTGATAGTTATTTTGCAATAGAGAGAAAGAAAAAATAACTAGATATCCAAGTCCTCGTCATTGTAAATGTTGAAAGCTCGAACAAGGATCTCGAAGAATCTTCATCCAACCTCCCCGATATCTTCAGATACTAAGTACACGCACCCATGAAATTTCACTTCAGCCTTAAATAAATAATATTGAACTAACCTCGTAGTCACATCTTGTCGATTAAATGCCTCGATCCAGCCATTTGTGATGTTATAGCTGAACTTTGATAATGGTTTTAACCCGATCATGGACAAGAGCGCATAGCCCATCATCACGGGATTTTACAAATCTATGATTTAAACCGAGAAATAAGTTCTTTCGCGGGATTTTACAAAACCAAGAAGAAACCGTGAGACAGTAACAGATTGAATGTAGCATGACTGATTTGGTTTTGGTGAACATCAGTTTGGGTTAAGAATATCTTGTGAGAATTACAGTTCACATCACAACTTTTAAAACCTTTGTCCAACTAACCAACCTTGTACACAGATTAGTGACCACTTGATGAAGGAAACCCGATATACCAATACTGAAAACTGAAGTAGAAGTCCCCAAATTTGTTACTTAAGCTTTCACTAATGTTGGAAGAACGGTGTAGAGAATTAATGCTCCAAGCAAATCTCTAAGTGCTCAATACCCAACCAAAGTATGAGACATTAACACCTCTTGCGATTATCGACATCGTCATTGACGTGTGACACTGAGTACTCCAATAACTCTTAAGTGATAGTTACCCCGACTGCTGGTAACTAGATAACCCAAGTCTTCAACTTAAATTTTGAGCACGAGCAAGTTATCATTGAAGGTCATGCATCCAACCAACCCCGACTTCAAGATAAAATAAGTAGACGCCTTCGTGAAATTTAGCTTCAATTTCAAATGAGGAATACCAAATGAACCTTGTGATCATCTTGTGCTGTTGACTAGCCAAAAGGAGAAGAAACATGCGCTAATTCTCCCCCTCAAAAAGGACATGAAATGACCTTTTTGCCAAAGTTGAGAGTCCGTGATGGTTGTGAATTTGTCAGGCACAATACATGGAAAGAGACAAATAAAACTATTGCAACGAAGATGGTGATTGAGACTCTCTTGAAGTAACCCCTTACTTGTCTCCTCATCAATAGTTTAGCAGATTAATAAATTCCCTGAAGCTCATAATATGCCAAAACCGCTTGATGAAATATGTTTAACTTTAGAATGTAAAAGGTTAAACCACGTCTCTGAACAACCACCTCTTGTCTTTAAGTCTGACCACCTCTTGAGAAGATCTTGTACTACAATCCCATTAGAAGCTTGAGAAACAACAATCACTTGATGAAGCTTGATAAAGGACAAGTTCGCGACTTATACTTGCACTAAGTTTGTGATTTAGAACTTATATTGAGCACAACAACGTAACTCCTTTAAATATAGGTAGTGATATATACCCAACCTTCCATCCTTTATTGTATATATCCACTTCTTGAACATCCAGGTCTAATCACCTTAAATACGCTCGAGCAAGGGTCATCAAACATCGTGCATCCATCCACCCCGAGATGTTTGTGACACTAAGTACACCAACCCGTGAATTAACAAACCAACCAAGTCACCATAATTTCCCAATTCCTGCCGATCTCGAAGCACAAACTTATCCCGAAAAATTAGTCACACCCCGTAAGTTTTATTAAGTCTAAATCCAAGTCCAGCCTACACGTCCAAAATTAATCTCACGGGATTTTACAGCTCTTGAGATTTAAACCGAGAAATCGAATCTTTCGCGGGATTTTCTAAAATCTACAAGAGAAACCGTAAAATCAACAAGAATAGCTAAGAGTGAAGTGCAATACTACTCTTCGAAATGCAAGTTATAGAAGTCAGATGTCAACTTGATCAAATTGTAATTAGTCAAGTCACAGTTTGTCAAATTGCAACAAGTCAAATTGCAATCAACCAAATCGCGATAAGTCAAATCGCAAGTGTCAACTCGCAACGTCAAATCGCAACTGGTCAAATCGCAATCAGTCAAGTCGCAACAAGTCAAATAGCAACTTGTCACCTCGCAATTAATCAAATCGCAATTTGTCAACCATAACTCAAATCGCAAAGATCAAATTGCGGGCTCACTCAACTCGTAGGTGCCAATAGGACAATGCTGCCAGATCCACAGTTCTGAAATCACATAGACATTCATATACCCAAATAACCAGCCGTGACGTGTGTATCTTCGTGAGAATGTTGACCGAAATACCATTCCTTTTAGTCAACAATATGGCAAAAATAAATTAACACCATGTACAAATAATACATTTGTTGACTAAACGCTTTGTGTAAATTGTAAAGTGTTAACCAATTTACACAGATAGATGATTAAGCCCACCATTCGATTAAGGCCCACCATTCTATTAACACCTTGTGTAAATTGTGGATTCACGTCAGGTTCACCATTCGATTAAATAGAGACACGGCCCACTTTTCAATGGTCAGCCCACCATTCAATTCAATGGTCAGCCCAAAAACAAGTCACGGATCCAAACCACACTAACCCTAAAATTTCGGTATTTAACTCCCACTTTAGCACAAATCCTAACCCTAACCATTTGCTAATCCGCCCCCATCACTAATTCATTTCTCCTCCATACTCACAAACCCTAATCTCCATGTAATCCGCCACTAAAAAAAATCCGCCCCCATTTCATAACATATCCCAGTAATATTCATCATCTCATTCGAATCCATTAACTTCAATCGTGCAACCCTCCCTTCCATCAAACCACTTGTTTCATGTTATAGACAATTAGGTACGAGGAAGAGAAACAAAAGACCAGTCACAATAGCTTCGGCTTCAGGATCCTTTAAGGATCTCAGGTAGGGTAGACTGATAATTTTGGTTATATTATGTTGTTGCTCATAGTCGAACCAAGAAAAGAAGGCAACATAGTTGTTGTGCTTCTTTCTTTATGTTCGAAAATAAATTGAAGATAAACTTCTTATAGATCAATGATGTTGTTTCTCTTTCGTATTGCTTGTCTTTTGAGGGTCTTGAGATATCATCAACGAACGAAAGAAGTATAGCTGAGATCACGTTATTTTACTTTAAATATTCGATGTTAACGATTTGAGAGTTTTGGGGAGTGATGTGAGAATTGATGTATGTCTAGTTGTAATATTTTGTTTGGGTCTGGTAATGGTTGTGATAGAATCTATTTCTCGGTTGTTGGTTTGATTATGATTGTTGTAATTGATGATGATTAAGGCTGAAGTCAACTGTTATTTTGGTATATTGTATGCTGGTCATGGTCTGATTCACTGCTTAATCTCCTTCTTTCATTTTGTTATTTGATAACTCGTTAACCGTTTGACCGTTTGACCGAGTGACAGACAAACCGCATGGTCTGCAAAAATTTTAGCAGCGTAACCTTTGTTTAGGTTAGACAAACCGCACCCATAATCATTCAGACAAACAGCATTCATGAACATTCATAAAAACCGCATCCATGAATCAAATAGACAAACAGCATCCATAATCATACAGACAAACCGCATTCATGATCATTCATACAAACCGCATCCATGAACAAATAGACAAACAGCATCCATAGTCATATAGACAAACCGTATTCATGAACATTCATACAAACCGCATCCATGACCATTCAGACAACTCGCATTCATGAACACATATACAAACCGCATCAAAGAACAGATAGACAAACCGCATCTTAGACAAACCGCATCAAACTGCATCTTAGACAAACCGCAAGTTTGACCAGTCAAAGTTGTCACTTTCACACAGTTTTGTCTTGTACCCCTTTTTAGTTACAGTCCAAACATCAGTCCCAACATGACACAAACCGCAGCAAAGAACATCACCATTTGACACAAACCGCATCCAAGAACAATCCACAAAAAAAAAAAAAAAAAAAAAAACACTTTTAACCTTCAAATAAGCCACTGCCAAGAGTTTTTACAAACCTCTACCAACCAAACTTAACACCTTAAACAAATTGCCTAGACTTTAACAGTTAGTGGACTATGAAAATGAAAATGTTAATAATGATTGTTAAAGCCCAAGACTTTGTGAATAAGATTGTTAATAGCACCTATTAAAGCCCAACACCAACTATTGTTCTTGAAATGTATTCTGAACCAAAACCACAAGACAGCAAAGCAAAAGAAAGGCCAAAGAGAATATGAGACCACGAGTCAACACAGATTTAACACAAATCATCTTTGACCAAAACTTTAATACGATGAGAAAATAAATTAGAGAAAGAACGAATCACAAATTATAACAGAACTAGAGGCCACGATTCGAACAAAAGAAATAAATACGAGAAAGATTGAAGCCAAGAATCCAAGCACACACATCAATAGAACCTAACCATGGCTTTGATACCAATTGTAGGATATAACCATCTTGATTGTGTGGATGATTCGGGTGGTCTTGGGTTGTGGGAGATTAGATCCATTGTTAGAGAGATGAACTAGAGAGAGAGAGTTGGGAGAAACTTGTAATAGATTAGCTTGTGTGTGTGAAATAATACAAGAGTTCCAACCCTTCCCAAGTGTGGGAAGGGTCTTATATACTTACTAATATTGGTGCCCCTAGTGGGCTGTGGAGTGAGCTGACAGTGGGGAAAGCCCCGACCCACTCCACAAATATAAATACGACTAATTCTAATAAAACTAATACTACTAATATTACTAAGCTAATATAAATAAGCCTACGAGCTATGTGAATGCTAAATAGATACTCGGGGTGACCGAGCCTTCATCTGAATATTTATATTCCTAACAGAGACGACACAACACATTCATCATGATTAACAGAAATTAAGCATTTGTCACATGTTTTACAGACCATTTTAGAATTCGAATTAATTACAGTACTTTTGATACTAGAATCAACACGATTCCATCTAGTCGTTACAAACTTATTGTTCCTAGGTTGGACTTCTACTCTTTTCTTGTGATCACTCTTAGCCGGCGCAGTCCTATCATTCCTTGCATTGCCTTTAGGCTTTGACCCGCTAGCTTGGGTGTCACTTCTTACTCCTGTAGAAGCAATGATGGGAACATTAGTTTGCTTCACTAACACATGCTTTCCTGATAATGATGTGCTAGGTTCTGATGTTCTTGGTGGTAAATCAAAGGACACATGCTTGTTCTTAATAGTGGACGATGAGGCACCTAAGCTATCCTTTTGGTAACTGGACCTAGGACCCGAGCTAATAGCATATTCTAGTTGTTCCTGGATCCTTTTTGTGAGGGCACATGCATAACCTATTGCCTTATCATGTGGTTTTCCTATTCTGTCCTCTTCCATAACCTCTCGAAGAGTGTCAAGTCCATCCCTAAGGTGACTCAGATACATCTGATTTACAGGTATGTTATTTCTTATGGGAAATGGAATAGGCCCCACATCAACATCATATATTTTACCAGCAGAAACCTTTGATGAACCACAATTACAAGATGTACATGGCATTTTACCTTTCGCCTGAGTCTTCAGATTCTCAATTTCATTTAACAAAGAAGTTATCCTTTCATTATGACTATTTCTTGTAACTTTAATTGAGTCATATAACTCTCTGTAATGTTGTTTAATCTTAGAATTTTCTTCTCGAAAACACTCATTTTCATGATGTAATTTGTTTATGGTGTCTTGATTTTGAAAATTCTGAGAATCTGACGACGACGGTTTATTGATGCCATAAACATCACACTTGTTGGACTTTAATTGGGCAATTTGAGCCCTCAACAGACGAATCGTGTCAGTGTGAGCTTGAATTTTCTCATCCCGTTTGCTTAATTCAAAATACGTATCAAACTCAGGAACATCCGAAAATGTCTTGGCATTTGATAGTTTACATCTTTCTTCTAAGTGTTGATATTTTAATTGTAAGTTAAGATGTTCAACCTCTAGTTTAGAAAAACGTTTGACCATGTCATCATGATTATCATTTTGAATTTTTTCAAGCAGTTTCAAATTCTCCCCCTCAAGCTCCACAACACGATTCTGGGTAACATTTAAAGCCATAGCATACTCATGATATTGACAAGCAGATAATGCAGAATCAGTTGCAGTATAAAATACATCTTGTGCAATACATCTAGCAATCAAATTATCATAATTGATGAGCATGTTTTTCCTTTCAATTTCGCGGCTCTTAAGTTCTATTGCATATTCATTCACCTCATTTTCCATATCTTTAAACACTACTTTCATTTCTTTTATTTCTGTATTGAGAGCAGTTTGCAGCCCTTCAAAATGTTCTTTGAGTAGTTTAAAGAATGGCATGACCTCAGTTAAGTAACACCTTTTTGCATGTTCAAAACACCTTTCCCCCTCAGTAATGCCGGTTGGAGTGATTCTCTTCTTACATGTTTTATCAAAATCAGCAAACAGTTGCCAAAGCACATATAAGCTAATAAAGGTTTTGCTTTCAGTGGGAAGAGACAGTGGCACCAAATTCCTAGGTGTATTGGGAGGATACACCGTTATGGACGCAACTTTTCTAATGAGAGGGGTGTTAGCCTTAAGTTTTTCTTCCTTAAGTTTTTCAATATCCTGTTTCCAGAATATCTGTTCAGGTGTTAACTTCTTTTGAGGAACAAACACAGCCAAACGATTTTCCTCACTATAGTCATGGGGCTTGATTATTATTTGTCTGGCTATGCACTCGGGATTCCTCATTTTCTCATTCATTCTTTCCCTTGTTCTCTCACTTAACTCATCTTCCTCTTCAGTGTATATATGCTCAGGCGGGTCGTGATTAGGCATAAACATCACATTAGAATCATTTAATGCAGGTTGGGCTATCTTAGCAATCTCATGAATAGCTACTTTTGATCTACCTACATTGCTTTCACTATGCTTGTCACTTAACTTTCTGTGCTTATACATCATTTGGGCAGTCTGTCTGGTTTGGTCTTGTGTGTACAACTTATCCTCAAGCTTATTTTTTAAGGTTTTGAGCCTAGAGAAATCATTTAAGAGTTCATTTTCTTTTTCTTTGAATTCTAGCTTAAGTGTAGTTATACACTTTTGTACTTCCTGTTTCTGTTTGACAAACTGTTCTAGCTGGCTTTTCAAAGAATTCAACTCTTGTTTTAATGTTTCTTCTCTTACTCTAGACTCTTTAATAAGTGTACTCATTTTACGTTCTAATTTCTGCTCACGTTCAGTAAGCTCAAACTTAGCACGCTGTTCATACATAGCTACTTGTTCTTTATAGATGTTTAGTCTAGTGATCAAGTTATTATCAGGTGCAAGAACTGTACTTTCATGAGTGCATGCATTATCTATTTCACGTGTAATATCTACGGCACACAGGTCATCAACAACACAAGTATCATTTACAACAGAAGGTTCATCATTTTGTACATCAGGCACATTTTTCTGACTCAAGTATTGTTCATATGGAATCATATTGCTATTATCCATGTCAACATTATTTGAATCAGAGACCATTGCCTGTTGTACTTCGATGGGAAACTTTTGTTTATCAACTATTTCATATGTGTCGTATAATCTTAGTACCTCAGATATCACATAAGCATTTGAAGAACCAGCTTGTTGAGATGGAGATGCCAAGGACGACAAATTGACCATGAAGATAGTTTGAGCAGTTGGTTCTTCATCCACATCAGAGTCAAATGCATCACAATCATCAGCTTGGAAGACATTAGGATCATTGAGTGCCATATCTTGGACTGGTTGCTCATCCACATCAGCATCAAAAGTGTTACCCCCATCACCAGCCAGAAACAACAATTCTTCCTCATCCAATACTGCTCCATTCTCTTGAGCCTGCATCAACAACATTTTGTCCTTGAAGTAGTCTGAGTTCTGAGGTCGTTTTGGTTGATTGCAGTTTCTTGCAATATGCCCCAGACCTCCACAATTATAGCACTTGATCTGTTTCCCTTGCCCCTGGTTGGCATTCCCAGCCCTGTTCTGCATAATACCTCGACCCATGTTTCTGCCAGCTCTCCCTTGCACATTTTGAACCACAATTTTTCCATCCTCCACCGTTGCAAGATTTCGCAGGTTGGATGAATTTCTTAACTGATTGTTGGTCTGAGGGAGAGAAGCTTTGAACTGTTGTACAAGTAAAGATACTTGATTGGTGAGGTTATCAAGCATTTTATCAGTCTGAGTATAGCCTGAGTCAAGTTGAGGACTCATAGCAGATGATGGTTGAAAGTTTGGTACAGCAGTTGCCATGAATGCTAGTGGATCATTGGAAGTGGATGGATTCAACTTCTCTCTTAACACCCGATCAAAGACAGCATGCTTCTCATGTTGTTGAAGATAGGCATACAGCTGTTCATAGTTGGTATCCCTCAAACCTTTGTTGAGTTTGACAGCAGTCACAAATCTGTCCCATTCTGGAGTCATATTGTTCACAAACTTGGAGTTAAGTTGGATGTTGGGCATTGTCATTCTAATTATCCTCATGTCATTAACCAACTTATGGAATCTCACATAGTAGTCTGTAATATTTTCTCCTGGGTTCATTTTGAAATGTTCAAACTCATCATACAACTGAGATTCCCTGTCTTCCTTTGTCAGTTCTGACCCAGCCAACAGCATCTTCACATTGTCCCATACTGCCTTGGCTTCTGTATTGAAGTTGATGAGTTTGTAGACATCCTTTGGAAGACCTTGAATGATGATATTTGAGGCTCTAATGTCAGCATCGTACCTCTTCTTTTCCTCCTCAGTAAGATCATTGTACGTGCGAGGTCTGTCAATACCAAGTGTGACTGTGCCATCTTCACCAGTAGTCACAGCATCTCTGGTAGTACCCATCTGAAATGGTCCTTCATCAATGGACTTAAGGATGTTTGCCCCATTATCTTTTCCCAAGCAATAAAGCCGTATTCTTTGTGCCCATGACTCATAGTCTGTCCTATCAAGCATAGGTGGACGGGTATCGGACCCAGCTGCTTGAATATCATCGGAAGGTGTGCTCGCCATTGAGTTGAAAGTATCTTCAGAACCGCTAATGTGCAATTCAAAAGCAAACCGCTACCCTTCTAGACAAACCGCTAATAACAAACCGCTAATAACAAGCCGCTAAAACTAAGTACCAAACCTCTAGTACAAGTCAAACCGCTAAAGTAAACCGCTGAAACAGATAACTGAACCGCTAATCTAAACCGCTGAAATACAGAAGTATTAAGCCGCTGAAGGCAGAACCGCTAACAGTTAAACAGCTGAGGATTAAACCGCTGAACGCTAACCCGCTAGAATCTAACCCGCTGATATTTAACCCGCTGAAACCTAAGCCGCTGGACGACTAACCCGCTGAGACAAAGCCGCTGACCTTTAACCCGCTGATGATTAACCCGCTGAAACTTAAACTGCTGAATGACTAACCCGCTGAACTTTAACCCGCTGATGCTTAACCCGCTGAAACCCGTAAACCTCTACCACAATACGACAAACTGTAAACCTGATGAATCGAAAAGTGTACCGCTTTTAGGGGGTCATTTAAGCCCTAAATCGTATTTATTTGATCAAATATTGCCCTAAATCGTTCCTTTTGTCATTTTAGGTACTTTGGAGAAGAAATCTGGAAAAGGAAGCATTTTGGACGTTTTTGGAGCATAAAAGTGAAGAAAACGACAAAGTCTCAAAAATCTGCTGGAAAGTACCTTTGACGGCGTCAAGCCCTAGTTTGACGCCGTCAACCCTTGATAAGCCAGAGAGGATTTTGGAAGATTAAAGGGGGACGGCGTCTAGAAGGTCGTCAAGCCTTGATAAGCCAGAGAGGATTTTGGAAGATTAAAGGGGGACGGCGTCAAGAAGGCCATCAAGAAACCCTAAACGCGGCGAGGTGACGGCGTCAAGCTCTATAACGTGACGCCGTCAGATCTGTTTTCCTATATATACTTTCTTAATTTTTAGTCATTAGTGTGCAACTTTGTGAGGAGAAACCCTAGACGATTTTTCTGCCATTTTAAGGGTTTTATACCCTTGGATCTCCCATGTTCAATTGAAGATAAGTAATCAATTAATCATTCAATATGTCTATGTGTTGTTTGATTATATCTTGTTCTTGTCTTTTATTTAACATGCTAGGCTAGATTTATCTTGTGTTTGCTTAGATCTAATGAAACCTAACTATTGATTATTGGTTGTTGGTGTGTTATTAATTGTATTGGATGATTGTTTATCGATGTTAGGCTTAAGAAAACTGGCTAACCTCCTATACGGTAACTTGCTTGAACGTCTTAAGAAACATGAACCAATGCGTACTAAGGTTTTAATGGTTGTATTTAATGCATGAGCGAATTCTAGTGATCCCATGTTAGGAGCTTCTTAGCCGGCTCGACATAGGAGTGAAGTAGGAGCTTATAGAGTTGGGGAAGTACGTACGCCACCCCACGATTGGTATTAAGGAATACACCCGTCATCCATGCAATTAATATACACTAATCAACCGGTAAAAGATAGTTAGGGAGTAAGGAAATCTAAGTAAACACATTTCTCTCCATATAAGTTTCACAACCTTTTCATTTTCAGTTATTTTATTTTATTTGCAATTGTAGTTATTTGGGTTAGTTGACTAGCAACTAATTCCGCCCACTCCTTCAAACCCGAGATTTTACTTGCTTTCATAAAAATATAAAAATACAAAAAGAATCTTCCCTCACCCTTAGACCTATTAGAGTAGTTTTTTTTTCAATCCTAACGACACTATTCCCCTAGAGAACGATCAATCCCCCGGTACTTGCCACTACACTATACTACATCGGTCAGGTACACTGCCTGGTGGGGATTGCAAGCCTCTTGAGATCCCTCGAGAGGTAAAACCTGTTGTAAGGTCGCAAAACCACGCATCAAGTTTTTGGCGCCGCTGCCGGGGAATAGTTATTGTTTAGGTTGAATTTTTATTTTATTAGGTCTACTCACTAGATTCCTTTCTAGTGAGATTTTTATTTTATTTTTCTAGGTTTTCTTTAGTCTATCTTTTTTCTTCGTTTCTTTGTTCGTAACCATTACCATCCGACATCATGGAAGGTGGTAATATCCTCGATCCCAACAACCCACCTCCTAGAGCCCGTACCTTAGGAGACTACTCCCGTCCTAGCCACCATGGCTATCGAAACACCATTGAGCTCACTCAAGGAGCCAATGTCACTCCCTTGCGATCCGACACCATCCGGTTGGTGCAAAGCGGATGCGCATTCCATGGACTTCGTTCCGAAGATCCTAATCAACATCTCAAGGACTTTCTCAAAATCGTTGATTCTATAGACCTTGATGTTGCCACTCGAGAGACGACCCGACTGCGTCTCTTTCAATTCTCTCTGCGGGACCAAGCTAGTCAATGGCTAGAGCGTCTACCCGCAGGATCCATCACCTCTTGGGATGATCTCACCACTCGTTTCCTCGCTCAGTTTTTCCCACCAGGAAGAACTACCAAGTTAAGGAAGGATATCTTGATGTTCGAACAACGTCGAGGCGAAACCCTATATGGGGCATGGATTCGATTCAAGGACTTACTCCGAAAAGTCCCTCATCATGGCATAGATCTCTGGCTTCAAATTCAAATCTTCTATGACCATGTTGACTACCACACCAAGCGTGCCATCGATCGAGCCGCCGGAGGCAGATTGCGTGATAGAAACGCCGAGGAATCATGGGAGATCATTGATGAGCTCGCATCCGACGATGATGAACTGTGGCAAATTCCCACGACGTACACTCAGCGGTCAACACACATTCATCGCCCGATAAAGCCAACCAAATCACCGAGGAAAGCGTTAGTGAACTTGAGAAGAGGGTTGCATATCTTATGGAAAAACAAAAGAGACCCTTAAGTCCACAAAAAGCAACAGTTAACTCGGTCTCAAGCGTTAAGCAAATACCATTGTCCAAATCACCCCTTAGGGAAAATACTACACCCTTCTATAAGCTTGCTCAACCCAACTCACCACCTCAGGAACTTAGTCCAAAATTCGAAGCTCGAATGGGTGAATACATGTCACAACACTCCGAACGGTTGGCAAAATTTGAGGAAGCCGTCTACAAACAGAAGGAGGAGATGGAAGAGAAGATGGCGGAGATGATGGACCTTTTGAAAGAATACACAAATACAAAAGCTCCTGAAAAAGTGCTGGTGCGGAATGACGTTGAAGTTCCCAACACTAAATTTGTCAAAGCCATCTCCATCGTCCAAGAGGGCAAGAATGAAGAGAGGGGGAAGTTGATAACTATGGAAGTCAACAAAATCGACCTCGTCCCACTTAATGCTGGAAACGCCAATGCCTGTGATTGCGGTTCGGACGAAGGAAAGGAGACGCCCTCCAAGGAGCACCAAATGATAGAACCGCCAAGGTCACAACAAGTGAGGCATCACTTGAGGCACAAAATAAACAAGGAGACCATAAATGATTGGGTGAGAAACTATCGACGTACTCATCTACCCAGCAAGGAGTCCAAGAAAACGAAGCCGGATGATGAATCTGACACATTACCCGGAGGGCAATTGTATGAGAGCCTCATAAGACAAAAGTTAGTGGAAAAGCAGGAATTCCATGGGGTCTTCGAAATACCATGCAGCATTGGAAAACTCAAGCATCTGGATGCGGTAGCTGACCAAGGTTCCGACGCAAATTTGATGCCTTTATCCGTTTATGTCCAGTTAACCGACGAACTGCCATCCATCACCCATACTAAACTCTCCTTTGCAAAACATTCTTATGAGTACCCGTTAGGAATTGCAGAAGATGTGTTGGTCAACGTTGCCGGATTCCTGTATCCGGTCGACTTCATGATTATTGAAAGAAATGATATGAATATGCCAATAATCCTTGGGGCACCCTTTCTCGCTACCACTAGGGCACAAATCGATTACGAAAATAGCACCATCCAAATGAAGAATGGAAAGAAAACAATAAACTTCCCAACGATCCCATGTCATATACGAGATGTTGCTCTACAAAAGAAGATGGAGGCGAACCCCAATATAATCCGTAGTAATGTTCGAGAGAAAATCCTTGCATGGGAGGCAAGGATTAAGAATTACAATGAAAATAAGATTAGAGAAGGTAAGAGTGGAAATAACGATTATATTGAGGCTAATGAGCAGACCAATAACCCCGTTGGCTTTACAAAAGGAGACTCAGTGCTCCTAAGGCATTCAGAAACAAAAGCACCTACCGATGAACTAAGTCCCTGGTGGTACGGACCATTCACAATTAAAAGTCTACATCAAGATGGGGTAGTAAGCTTGACCAGCAAGGGAGGAGGAGTGACCGCGAATGTCGAACGATTGAAACATTACCATCCTGATTACAAGGATTATATATATCAGGGATACGTCATAATGCGAGATGATGGAGTCACGTAATGTACGGTGACTTTGAGTCTAGCTACAAGACTCGTTAATAAAGAAAAGCGCTTCTTGGGAGGCAACCCAAGCTTTATTTGCTTTGTGTGTTTATTTATTTGTTTGTTTGATTTTATTTGCTTCCGTATGTATGTTTAATTTTTATTTTTATTGATTCATGTTCGAAACTAAATTGTGAAAATGCTTTATCTTGTTTTTAACTTCGTCTTAACTACATATAAAGGTATTTTGCAAAAGTTAAGTGTAAGGGAAATACAAATCGGTTTATTAGAACAAATGAACATGAATCATAACAATATTAAATTAACATACATATTAGTATTTGTTTGAGTCAAATGCTTGTATCGAGTCATAATGAAGTTTTGCAGGAATTCCAGGAAGTAAGATATAGGTTTTTTCCAGAAATTTTCCGGAAACTTAACATGAAAATTCCGTCAGATCATTTCTGACGGCGTCAAGCTCCAGTATGACGGCGTCAGATTTTAATTTTCTGAAATTTTTGAAAGTTTTGTTTTTCTACCGGAATCATAAAAAGTTTTTATTAAATCTCTAACTTATAGACTCCAGGAATCTGCAGAATGATCATTCCACAAGCATTATATCCTTATACAGATTTATCCCGCCGATGTTATGCAGGTTTTCTTGTTTGTTTTCTCAGGTCTAACAGGTTATTTTGGACAAGGAGATGTATGTGGAATCAAGCTTTTGGCGCTGCTTTAATCTTGAAGCTTCAACATTACCTTGGAAGAAGATCTAACCATGTTACCCCTTTATCCACCAAGCGAATCAGGGGAGTATTTGATTTTATTCGTTTACCTTATTTACTTTTACATCTTGTTATTTGAACATTGGGGACAATGTTCATCTTAAGTGTAAGGGGGGGTAAAGTACGATACTTTAGAGAATGCTATTACGCTTGATTTTTGTTTGTTTGATGGTAGATGTGTAATAAAACTGAGATAAATACTTGTTAGGGCAATTTTAGTGCCAAATTTAAATTTTTTTACAACATATAGGAGTAAAACTTTGATCTTAATGAGCGTCTCACGGAAAGGAGTTATATGACTAGCACAAAACCGTACCACTAAAAAAATTTTCCACCCCCAAATATGTGAGGTTCGCCCCTAGAATTGGTAGGAAAAGCATTTATGCTATGATGTGTGTACCGGTAGCACTTAGATTCTAGAACTTGCGTTAGGACCATTCCGAGGCCACAAGTGAGACTACAATCGTGTAGTTAGATTTACAACATGATGAGAGGCATTAGGATTAACCCATTGTTTTACACCTGTGTTTTTGTTATAATTACGTTGGCTACATTGGTCAAGTAATTCTCCCACACCCTTTGCGTTGTACTCATTTTTAGTACACGATACCCCTAGTACACCCCTCAGAGCCTATCTTTTCATTTCTAACTTTAAGCATTTTACTTAAAGGAAGAATTTGTCTACACCCCACTTAAATGTACACCAAAATCGCCTTAGCCTACCTTGTATGCACTCATTTTTAGTGCATTATTGTGACAACATTTGTTTAAACCCCAAGTTAATTATCTAATTGATTACATGGTTGCTAAGTCGAGTCATATCCTTGTACATATTGTTTTGGGACGATTGGGACTCATGGGTAAAGTACTAGTGTAATGGAGTAATGGGGAAGAACAACATTATTACCCCCATATGTGCTAAATATTTTAAAAGTACTCCAAGTGTTTCGATTATCTTAATTCGAGTCATTAGAATAGTTAATTGTAAAGTATGTAAAAGTTCAAGTGTAAGGGGAGAACCGAGGCCCCTTTGATGTATTATTTTGGATGGTAGGGCAAGAGTGTATGCAAAAAAAAAAAAAAAAAAAAAAAAAAAAAAAAAAAAAAAAAAAAAAAGTTAGAAAAAACATACGGACTACCATCCCGTTTCATTTTATGTTTATTTTATCTTTTTGTTATTTCTTTTATTAGCTTAAGTCGAGTCTAGTCTTGGCTTAGCAACGCCATATTGTACATGTAATTAATCAAGATCTTTAACTTGCCACCAGTAAAATATCCTTTATCCAACAAAACCGTGTTTATCATATCCCTACACCTAACATTATAACCCGTTAAAAGCCCTCTTTGATAGTTTATCTTAGGTGCTTACGCCTAGTGGAGGAGGTTTTTGATCCTTTCCCAAGCCTATGGTAATCTATTTGCTATGACAGGTAGTGAGAGATATTATTCATTTTCATTTATGAGATATACTTTTATGACACCTGAGAGATGTGAGTATCTAAACACTACTTGTGAGGTGCTAGTCTGTAATCTCCGTGCTTATTATGATTAAACTGGAACGACTATTTGTTGTAATTACTTTTACATTAACGTTAAATGACCCCTAACTTGTATTTTGATTAGAATAAAAGCGCATTTGCTTGAGGACAAGCAAATCTCAAGTGTAAGGGTATTTGATGAAGCGAAAAGTGTACCGCTTTTAGGGGGTCATTTAAGCCCTAAATCGTATTTATTTGATCAAATATTGACCTAAATCATTCCTTTTGTCATTTTAGGTACATTGGAGAAGAAATCTGGAAAAGGAAGCATTTTGGACGTTTTTGGAGCATAAAAGTGAAGAAAACGACAAAGTCTCAAAAATCTGCTGGAAAGTACCTTTGACGGCGTCAAGCCCTAGTCTGACGCCGTCAACCCTTGATAAGCCAGAGAGGATTTTGGAAGATTAAAGGGGGACGGCGTCAAGAAGGTCGTCAAGCCTTGATAAGCCAGAGAGGATTTTGGAAGATTAAAGGGGGACGGAGTCAAGAAGGCCATCAAGAAACCCTAAACGCGGCGAGGTGACGGCATCAAGCTCTATAACGTGACGCCGTCAGATCTGTTTTCCTATATATACTTTTATAATTTTTAGTCATTAGTGTGCAACTTTGAGAGGAGAAACCCTAGACGATTTTTCTGCCATTTTTAAGGGTTTTATACCCTTGGATCTCCCATGTTCAATTGAAGATAAGTAATCAATTAATCATTCAATATGTCTATGTGTTGTTTGATTATATCTTGTTCTTGTCTTTTATTTAACATGCTAGGCTAGATTTATCTTGTGTTTGCTTAGATCTAATGAAACCTAACTATTGATTATTGGTTGTTGGTGTGTTATTAATTGTATTGGATGATTGTTTATCGATGTTAGGCTTAAGAAAACTGGCTAACCTCCTATACGGTAACTTGCTTGAACGTCTTAAGAAACATGAACCAATGCGTACTAAGGTTTTTATGGTTGTATTTAATGCATGAGCGAATTCTAGTGATCCCATGTTAGGAGCTTCTTAGCCGGCTCGACATAGGAGTGAAGTAGGAGCTTATAGAGTTGGGGAAGTACGTACGCCACCCCACGATTGGTATTAAGGAATACACCCGTCATCCACGCAATTAATATACACTAATCAACCGGTAAAAGATAGTTAGGGAGTAAGGAAATCTAAGTAAACACATTTCTCTCCATATAAGTTTCACAACCTTTTCATTTTCAGTTATTTTATTTTATTTGCAATTGTAGTTATTTGGGTTAGTTGACTAGCAACTAATTCCGCCCACTCCTTCAAACCCGAGATTTTACTTGCTTTCATAAAAATATAAAAATACAAAAAGAATCTTCCCTCACCCTTAGACCTATTAGAGTAGTTTTTTTTTTCAATCCTAACGACACTATTCCCCTAGAGAACGATCAATCCCCCGGTACTTGCCACTACACTATACTACATCGGTCAGGTACACTGCCTGGTGGGGATTGCAAGCCTCTCGAGATCCCTCGAGAGGTAAAACCTGTTGTAAGGTCGCAAAACCACGCATCAAAACCTCTAACACAAAATGACAAACCGCTAGTTGACAATTTCTGACAAACCGCTGCCACTAGTTGACAAACTGTCCTTTTCAGTATAGTTTGTCCTTTACCAAAAACAGATAAATTACAAACCGCTATTAACCAAACCGCTGAACCTAAATAGCCAATTTAGGGTAAACCGCTAACAAGAAACTTTCACCGAATGGTAAACCGCTGCGATGAAACTTAGTCCGAAGTACAACCCGCTACCCAGAAACCCGTCTGATCTTACACAAACAAGTCACAAACACTGTTGTAACTTATCAAGAACGATCTAAGACACCTTTTTGAACATAAAAGTACAAGTCTTACACTACTTTAACCACAAAACAAGATCAAACAAGGATTTTTTCTTACTTATTGTTCGAACAAAAAAAAAACACCCAAAAACCAAACACAAATCTGAATATGCACTACACGAATCTAACCATGGCTCTTGATACCAATTGTAGGATATTCAGGAACTAATAAACACAAGATTGGGTGTGTTATATGGATCGAACAAGATGTTAGAGAGAGAAAGAAGTAGGGAGCCTTTAGAGAGATAAACCAAAAGAAAAATGAATTGAAAGTGTGCAAAGGTCCAACCCTCTCCACATGAGGAGAGGGGTATTTATAGTTACATGCATAGCCTACTTACTTTGTCCCTAGTGGACTGTGGAGCGAGCTGACAGAGGGTAAAGACCCGACTCACTCCACAATATTAATTAACTACTTTACTACTAATATTACTTGTTTTACTACGAGCTATTTAATACACGAGAGTGCTCGGGGTGACCGAGTCTTCAACTGAATATTTATATTCCTAACAATACTTCCATCAAATATCTTCATAATCTTTTACTTGTACTCGTAAATAATCATAACATGGATCATTTTCTTTGACGATAATCTTCACTTTGCATATCTTCTTGATTTATCTACTTTTCTTCGTCTTTCTCGATATTTCCTTGTACCTAAACTTGAATACATCTTTTATACCTTTTAAGCGCAAAATACTAATAAACACAACCAAATAATATGCACAAATATACAAATAACGCGACTCTAACATGTACAAAATGAGCGTTATCAAATTCTCCCACACTAAAGCTTTGCTTGCCCTCAAGCAAATTAATATTTTGAAAAATAGCATTCCAATAGCCAACCGATCATGATTCTCAAAAAGGTTCCCTAATCATTCTTTCACCAAGGTAAAAGAGCAAAAAGTGAGTTTTATCTTTTGTATGTGAAAAATCAAACGTAGTACTCAATCAAGCTAGATAACATAACTAAGCTTCTCACGAAAAGAAAATAGATTATATAATTCACTCACACTCATTTCTTTTGATGGAGGTGTATTTCACTCAATTGCTCAGTCATGATTTCATGTCATACCATAAGCTTGAACGAGTATCAAAACTAATCCAAATCATGTAAGAAATAAATAAATTTATCAAAGAGGACTTTTATTCGGGTTGAAACGTTAGGCTAAGGGTTAATATAAGGGTGTGAATAAGGCATGAGATTGATTTATAAGTTATTTGTACAACAATAATCAAGTCAAATACCAAAATCACTTGTTGCAAAAAAAATCGAACCATGTACCCCAAAATGATTATAGCCTCCGAATCAACATTTCGCCTTTTCTTTGATTTCTTTCATCGATCACCACACACACACACACACACACACACACACACACACACACACACACACACACACACACACATATATATATATATATATATATATATATATATATATATATATATATATATATATATATATATATATATATATATATATATATATACACTAGTTTTCGAAGCCCGCCCGATGGGCGGGCATGACTTATAAGCCCTAACGGGCTATGATTTAGATGAAGTTTATGGACATGTACTTGATGGTATTGTTCATTGTACTTGTGAAGAAAGGGACCGACAAACGATAGTGGCATTTGATTTAAGTTTCAAGATTTTCAGTGAGATGTCACTTCCAGATTCTCTACTTTCAGTGAGATATCAAATTGTTCTTGGATTTTTGGCTGGAAAGCTATGCGCAATATCATGCATGAGTGGTGAGTATGAAGTATGGGTGATGGGTATGGGGTGGCTGAATCAAGGTCGAACAATCACGTGTTTTCACAGTTTAGTGGCATAGATCCGTTTGGATTCACATCGAACAATGAGTTTCTTTTTGAAGCTTGTGGCAATCGTTTTTAGTTTTGTATAATACAGTTGCATAGAAGGTTAACTTATCACAAATTAAAGCAAGACTGATTGGTATAACCAAAATTGTTCGGTATGTGGATAGTCTTGTTTCCTCTCTTCATTTCTCTTCTTTCCGTTTTATACTCGGGAACAGATTGTTAGTTTTTCAATAAAAGGGTTTAAATTATTTATATGTAGCAATTTTGATCATATACATATAAATGAGTTGTATTCAATTGTGTTTAAGCTCAAATGGTTCAAATAAATGAATTTAGCTAAAGGGAAATGGGTCCAGTTTTATAACCGAACCTACTTTTTTTCACTAATCAAAACTAAAACAGTAACTATTTATTATATCTAAGATGAACTAATTAAGTGTTTGCGGATGAAAACCAAAACGATTTTGACCCGTTACTCAACCCGTCTAACCCTTCCATCTTGTCAACTGTAAGTTATCATATACAGCATCAGAATCAACAAAAACAGCAATAGAAAAAAAATTAAATATATAAGAAGTTGTGTGAATATTCGACATTGTTTCAGAAGCTCTAATTGAAGGTGTCTCTTTGATAGTAGCTCTTTACATATTCGAAACTCGAAATAGGTGGGTAACATTAAGCATCCATCAACTATTGTGATCGAGCACAGGGCCCTCAAAATCTTTACATAATGAATGCACCACAGATAAGCGTCATTCAATAAAACACACAAACATTAAGCGTCCATCTACTCTTTACATACTGAATGAACCACAGATAAGTGTCGTTCAATAAAACACACAAATGAAACTTTAAAATTACAATAATGAAGTATTTACATTACTGGGACGGGCAGAGCAGTGGCGTCTGTTTTGTACAAAAGAAGGAGGAGGTACTCTTTGGGGCGTTGTAACTGTAAAAAATCAGAATATATAACTATTTGAACATAAATGATAGTGCCATGAAAATATTGATTGTATATGAGATATAACGAAAGCATATCAAAGTATTTTCAACTAACCACAATGCGAGTCGACTGCTAGGGCCAGCATTTGTATCAATCTATCAATCTATCTCTACCCCCCAGGTTCACAACACTCATCAATAGGGGACTTCACTTCAGCATGAGGAGGATCCTATAAATTTGATAGAAGTTCAGTTGCAAATCGGATAGATGAATAATATCATTTGATTGAAGATAAAGATTATGAGTTACCCTTAGACCGACGGTCCCTACAAAGATAAGGTGGGTTTATTACAGCCCCGTTTGAACATTATTAACACAATTACCCAACAATGTTGGTCTCAGACCCCGTCAATTTGTTGTGGACCACTGAACTAAGAATAACAAAACAAAAACACAGTAAATTTGTGCAAATAATCGTTGAGAATATATTAATATGCACTGCATACCTGCTATTAGATTCCCCAAAAGAGCCTTAAGGAATATGAAGTCACGTCCCATCATTGCCAACCACGTGAACCACCTACCACAAAAACATAACAGAAGCATCATATTTTGCTTTCGTGAACCAATGTGTACGCGAAATACCAAAATGGTTGTCAATGTAGACATAGCTACAAATAGTTATATATTAGTAAAATTGGATGCATATAATATACATTACAATATTTGTTTTGTAATGATGGTATTTATGTTCAGATAGCATAAGCTGTATTAAATATATGTTTACATCTAACTACTGTAAAACTTTCTAATTTTTCATTACCTTATTGTTTACATGTCTATAAGTACTTACGTTTGTAGTGCTATAACAAACATGAAGCTACCAAAGAACCTGAACCTGAACCTGAACCTGTTCCTGAAACTAAAATCATTGCCACTGAAACGCCATCCGAGTCTAAACCAGTTGCCACACGACCACTGTCCCCGTACACAGCGTAAGCCATATTTGTTTATTTAAGGTTGCAATACAAACGTGCAGTACCATAAAGACGCAAAAATATAAACGCAAACCTTAAACCACACATTTTTCGCACAAAGAAATTTGTGGCACTGCTATAAACTACATAATGCGAAACGTTAGCCAACTTTATTACTTTTAGATACAAAGCCATAGACAGTCTAACAAAAACACTAAATGACACAGTTTGGGCAAGACCTGGAACGCGTCGTTTTAGACTGTTTAACAACCAATTTCAAGATTTTTTAGTCACAAAATGACCCAATCAGGACACTTAAATCTGAATACTGTAACTGAAAGGTTTATTCTCGGGTACCTGTCAAGTCTTATGTGCTCTTTCATTATAACCACAAAACGGCCCGTTCAAAACCATGCACTTTCAGAACTGGCATTCGACACACTCTTCTTCATTTTAGCACCATAGTGGCATTTATGGATAATGATATAGACATAAAAAATAAAAATAAACAAAACGACTTACTTGGTGTTGGGGAAATCATGAAAGCAGGTACCAAAGATCCTATATCTCAAACACCAAAGAAAACCTAATTCCGCTATCCTGACCTTTTCTTGTGTAATAAATCTTCCTATATTCATCCTATAACTAACTAAACACTTTTATAGCATCCTGAACTTAAAAATCCACTAAAACTCATATATCCATTTCTGTTACAACTATCGATTCTAATCACCTCAACATCAATTTAACATTACAAAAACTAATCACTACACATTATATCTAGGATTCAATAAAGAAGTCAGAGACACGTTGATTAGTATAACTGTAGAAGTTAAGGTGTGTGTTGGTTATTTAGCTTCGTTTATCACCATTTATTTAGTAGAGTAACAATCAAGATCACGATTCATTAATCATACAAATCAGTGAGCAACAAAAGTAACACATAAAACATAGCTCAAATATCAATAGGTAACGTCTATGGCATCATAAAGAAAGCACGATTGTTGTTGGGGGTAGCATTAAGGTAGTTATTAAATCTGTTCTATAATACTTGTGCAATTCTTTAAACTGATAAGAGTTCTATTTTTTATAAAAATAAATTGGAGCACTCAGAATCACGGTGCTATTAGTTATCCTGATTGTAAAAGGCCCAAAAATATATATTATCACCACAAAATATTCAAACACAATGACAGCAATTATTTAATAAAAGGAGGACAATAATATTCAAGTAAACCAATAACTTTCAACTGGATATGAGAGTTTAACCTTGTAGTTCTATAGTGCAAACCTGCTATCAGTAGGAACTCCTGAGTTGTACTTTCCAGTCAGAACTCCAGATGCAAGTGGACTCCATGTAGTAAGCCTGATACCGTAGTTGGTGTACAGAGGAAGATACTCAGTCTCTACCTGCAAGACACCACAGCATCCAAAAATCATAAAAATATAATAAAGGTATGTACGTCGATCCACAAATCAACAGCTACAGGGTGTTTGGTCATGCAGAGTTTTAGCCTATGCTTAGAGGTACTTTAAAATAAACACCTACCAATGTAATAACTAATGCTTATTTTATCAAATATATCCTAATAATCCCTTAAGCATCAAAAAGTTTTTTTCTTTAATCAAAAGCAGTAAGCCAGGGGGTGTATGGGATTGCTTATTCTGCTGAAAAGATAAAGCATGTACCAAGAAGGTTTTGGGACTTCTTGTCAGAATTTTTTTTTTTTTTTTTTTTTTTTTTTTTTTTTTTTTTTTTTTTTTTTTTTTTAACTTTGTTTGGATAAAACTGTTTATATGTGATGGGAGTCTTTTTAAGGGGTTACATGTAATTTGGATCAATTCATTAATTAATCGGGAAATAAGTAGAAGAAGTTTTTGATAGTAATGCCATAATGATAATTACATTTATTTCCTGATAGATAGTAATCCAATCTCAGTTCTTCATGGTTTGTTTCCTTTTTATGCAGGCATTGCTGATACAGACTTTGAGTAGGTTGTGTAATACCGCCATTGTATTCGTGAGGTGTCTGAGCAGAAGGGGTAACTCCACTTACATCACATTTTCTTCCTCTGCTTCTCATCTGGTTTAGCAACCCTCGTTGACATAAATAGTAAACCCGTTCACTCAATATATGACAGGAATTGCGTCAACATGACCATCACGCTTTAATTGTGCACAAAGTCCTTCTGCTTCTCCACTCGCTTTCAAAACTGGCATTCCAAATAGTTCAAGCAATTCGTGTCATATATTGAGTGAACGGGTTTACTATTTATGTTCAGATAAAATTATATTCTACAACTATTTAGCAACCATGTTTAAATGAAATTTGACATAAGAAAGTATGATTAATATAGCCCTAAAAATCAGAACAAAAAAAATTCTAACTACAAAACTTGTTTTTAGGCAAGTTAACAGCACATCCAAACACCCCCAAATCACATTTTTTATATGTTTAATATTTATGAACTGAGAACAGTCGCACAAGAGTATGGTGGAAACATACCTGATCACATGATAAGCAGTCACATTTAAACCCAACTGAGTCCACGTCGTTGTCCAATATTTGAAACTGAGAAAAGTTCCTGAAATAGTATGCCATGTGTGAAACAGAATGTCAATTTACAGCCCAAGGTACGTGCTTTCTTCATTTATATTAGTTTACGTAGCATAAGCTGTATTAAATCTATGTTTACATCTAACTACTGTAAAACTTTCTAATTTTTCATTACCTTATTGTTTACAGTTCTATAAGTACTTACGTTTGTAGTGCTATCAGAAACCTGAAGCTACCAAAGAACCTGAACCTGAACCTGCACCTGTTCCTGAAACTGAAATCATTGCCACTGAAACGCCATCCGGTTCTAAACCAGTTGCCACACGACCACTGTCCCCGTACACAGCGTAAGCCATATTAGTTTATTTAAGGTTGCAATACAAACGTGCACTACCATAAAGACGCAAAAATATAAACGCAAACCTTAAACCACACATTTTTCGCACAAAGAAATTTGTGGCACTGCTATAAACTATATAATGCGAAACGTTAGCCAACTTTATTACTTTCAGATACAAAGCCATAGACAGTCTAACAAAAACACTAAATGACACAGTTTGGGCAAGACATGGAACGCGTTGTTTCAGACTGTTTAACAACCAATTTCAAGGTTTTTTAGTCACAAAATGACCCAATCAGGACACTTAAATATGAATACTTTAACTGAAAGGTTTATTCTCGGGTACCTGTCAAGTCTTATGTGCTCTTTCATTAAAACCAAAAAATGGTCCGTTCAAAACCATGCACTTTCAGAACTGGCATTCGAGACACTCTTCTTCATTTTAGTACCATAGTGGCATTTATGGATAATGATATAGACATAAAAAATAAAAATAAACAAAACGACTTACTTGGTGTTGGGGAAAT
Organism: Artemisia tridentata subsp. tridentata; assembly: GCA_021014915.2. Classification (NCBI taxonomy): domain Eukaryota; kingdom Viridiplantae; phylum Streptophyta; class Magnoliopsida; order Asterales; family Asteraceae; genus Artemisia; species Artemisia tridentata. The sequence continues at coordinate 403,182,596 of CP139505.1, read as the reverse complement.
CATGAAAGCAGGTACCAAAGATCCTATATCTCAAACACCAAAGAAAACCTAATTCCGCTATCCTGACCTTTTCTTGTGTAATAAATCTTCCTATATTCATCCTATAACTAACCAAACACTTTTATAGCATCCTGAACTTAAAAATCCACTAAAACTCATATATCCATTTCTGTTACAACTATCGATTCTAATCACCTCAACATCAATTTAACATTACAAAAACTGATCACTACACATTACTTAACACTAAGAAATACAAAACTATTCAAACTACATTTATGATCGATTCACAACAACAATCAAATTCCACAAAAACCTATATCTCGAACATGAAAGTAGGTAATGTCTCCTAGTGATCCATATTTATCCTATATCTGGATCACAAATGAAAACCTAATTCTGCTATCCTAACATGTTATGATCGATTCAAACTACATTTATGATCGATTCACAACAACAATCAAATTCCATAAAAAGCTATATCTCAAACATGAAATGAAAGTAGCTAATGTATTCTACTTATCCATATTTATCCTATATTTGGATCACAAAAGAAAACCTAATTATGCTATCTTAACCTGTTATTGTGTAGTAGATCGTCCTATAATCATCATATCACTAATTAAACACTTTTATAAAATATTCAACTTAAAATTCCACTGAAATTCACAAATAAAGTTCGATTACGACTATCGATTCTAATAACCTCAACATCGAAACAAACTTACACAAACTAATCGCTACAAAACTACTCTAAACTAACGAACAAACCTAATAAAACTATATTAGTTCATAATGGTAATCAATATCTAATCAGAATATCATCAAATCAGATTCACAACACTTAATCATTAACAGACACTAACCTAAATATAATAAGAATTCTTATTGCAATAATAAAACCTATAACTCCTTTAATCTAATCAAATGTTTATGCCGAACCATGGCTTATAATAAAACAAATAAAAAAACACTCAAATAATAAAACATGAAATAAAACTTAAATGTTACCTATTGAGTTAGATCATGTTGTCGGCTAGAGCAGGCATAATTGGTGTTGCTGGTCTTGTGGTAGAAGGTCCTCATGGATATGGAGGTGGTGCAGTCTTAGTCGGCGCTTTTGAAACAGGGGATGACATGTAAGCTACAAAGCAAAATCAATATTTATCCAATTAAAACATGTTACAGGGTCTATATTTTTGAATTGCGTTCAAGTAGATGCAAGTAGATAAACAAAGATAGTATGTTATTAAACTTGGTCACAATTATATAACAGCGTCTAGTAATGATAACTATCATAGTTTCTATGAACAATACCTTAGCCTTCTTCTTATGGGGCTCTTCTTCATAAGAGGAAGAATCGTCTTTTGTGCTTTCATCAGAAGATGACTCATCTTTCTGTAAACAAAAAGGTATCAATAGCTTTTATAGAAACTTAATTAACATCAGAACTGTATACACGTATTTATGCTTGGACTACAAACCTTGGGTGCAACAACTATGATTTATTAGCAAAATCAAATGAGACTAATGAATACATACCTTGTAGATGTCAAACCAATATGTGTGCTTAACAGGATACATGAGTCTCAAACCTGATAATATAGAACTATGCAAAACAATGGTAAGTCGACAGTTGATACATGTATCCATGAACTCTAATCGTGTTTCATTAGGGTTTTAAAAGAGGCGTACTTTTTTTTTATCAAACCGTAATAGATAGAAAATAAATATGGGGTTTATATTTTATGGTTTTAAGAATGTGTTGTTATTAAGACATTACATTTTTATTTTGAATTGCTTATCATAACTTGTGGCTTGTTCCATTGGTTGTAGTGTTTGTTTGTGAGCTAGCGAACCCAGGTTCGAATCCAGCATCTTGCATTTTTGTTAAAATTAAATCCGAAATTTATGAACAAATTAAAGGGTGCTTAGGTCGGATATTTAGTTGCCTATTCGCACCCTTACATATTGAAACTGTGCTAACCTACATATACCTAACCACTATTTCCCAAAAGGAGCCTCCAAATAGTGGTTCAGTACTTCAATTCAAAAAAATTTACTTGTAAAGTGAAGCAAAGCGGTGAAATATGGGAGTACAGGCAAGGGTAATGATATGCATGTGTTATAATTATCGTTGGCATATTTGTACGCGGTTGTACATGAGAAGGGTGGTAAAAAATGATTTATGCGAGCTTGGAAGTTAAACTTACCTTTTAGTTTCACTCGGCTGACCAAAACCTTGAAATGCGTAATTTTTTTGAAACATGCGAGGAAGGAAATTAGTCATCTAAGGAACATGGCCGCTGCAAGTATGTAAAGAGCACACAATTAGTGACCTTTAAACAAATATTTAGTACCAATACAAAATTAAAGGGTTCTTTATACACTCAATTGTTCAACTGTCACATAAGGTTCAGTTCAATATGTAACAGCCGCGTAGGCAAGTCAAATACCGTTAGGTCTTTACTTTCACCGACAATCTCACGTGACAGAGATGTTTAGCACTGCGGTTTGATAGCGGCTAAGAAACAAATAATAATCAGAAACACAGTTCTAATACAACATTTGCATATGCTTCTACCGTTTAATATTATAAGAGTTTTTGGCAAATTCAAAACATTTATGGTAACATTCCAATTCATTACTAAAAGGTCAGAAAAAGCACTTAAAGATCATAACACGATACCAATTCCCATCTGAATATCACATAATCACTTTCATAACGCAATGGCAAACACTCCTATAAAATATAAACTTACCTCACATAGTTGCACTGTAGTGATGTCGTTTTCGCCTTGTTGGTACCATCTGACAAAAGATATGCCTGCACATGTCACACAATTCCCACCGGATAAAAAACAACATAAATCTCAAATTTAGAGGTGGAGATTTCATTCCATTTACTTATGAGTGGGTCTTACGTAAGGGTCTTAAAGATCGTGATACAATCTATAGCCAAACTTTAGTAAGCTCGAGCTCGAATAAATTAGTAAAAGCTAGGATTATTTTGAAAGCTTAATCAGAGCTGGAAAAAAGGCTTATAAAATTTTTGGACAAAAAATTGACACCAGGGGCAATGATTTAAGCACATCACTTCTAGAGATGAGGGGGTGGGCTGACTGGCGTAACCAATTCAGGTTTCAGTGTGTCATTCACTACCTGGACTATAATGCTCCCCTATTAGCTATTCTATCTACACATTCTATAACTACACCACACAACCCAAATCGACCAACCCCATGTAAATATACAAAAGAACACATGTTATACCACATCCGGCTTGACCTCTAACTTCGCCTGACTTTCTCCAATCCATATTATCTGACAATTCTTCTTTGATATTGACAGGCACAGCCAGACCAAATGAATAGCTTGCAATTTCTTCCTAATCATGTTAGCGTATTTGTTTTCAGCGAGCCTGTATGAAGATTATGTGAATTGATATAGTGTGAATTGACATAGTCGATATACAGGACATTAGATTGGTATATACCATATCTTTCCTTCCCGATTCAGTGCTAATCCCACTTGACTACATGAGTGAAGGCTCAAAGTTATTCTTAAGCATGCTAATGTAGACTGGATTAGTTAGTCAGTGATGATTGAGGCGAGTTTTTAATGGTTTTGTATTTGTTTGTGTAGGTGGAGTAGGGTTTGCGTGAATGATAGGATGAATTGTATATTAGGGATACGAAAATACCAAAACAGAGGATGTCTAATATTCAGGAACCGATTTGATTTATAGATTTGGTGCTGCAGAATCTCAACAAAAATAATGTGGTGGTTCAGTGGGTAAGTTACGGCATAATATATGCATGGTCTTGAGTTCGAATCTTGTAATGGACAAAATTTTTGAACATTTTAATTAATTGCGTGGCATAAATTGATTAGGTGTCATTAAATTGATTATGTGGCATTGAGGTGGCATTAAATTGATTATGTGGCATTGAGGTGGCATTTATATGGCATTATCTACGTGTAACGCCTCCTGTTATATATAATGTAGATATATATATATATATATATATATATATATATATATATATATATATATATATATATATATATATATATATATATATATATATATATATCACGTCTTAGTACATTGGCTAATCGATAACTCAAAAATACTTTTTCTTCCTTCATCTTCATACTTATAGCTCATTGGCTATTCTTGTCATCATATACATTTTTTCATTTTTTTTCTTTGATGACTTTTTTTTCTTTTTTCTTTTCTTCTTTCTTTTTTTTTCAACATCCCCCACACTTTGGATGAGCATATACCTCAAAAATACAAATAAGAGGTAGCTACCTTCGTCTTTGTCGGAACGGTATATCCGAAATACAAAGTGTAGACTAATAATCATCAAAAACTCCTTCACACCGAACAACAAGCAACTTATCGATTTGACTTGATTAAGGGTTAGGCTAAAGTTTAAAGTGTAAAATCTTTTTGTATTTTTCTGGATGTAACAAAATGAAAAAGAATGGCTCAGAAGGTGTACTAAGGGTATCTAGCACTAAAAATGAGTGCTAACAAATAGGTCCATAAAAAAGTGGTTAACTAACCGATGTGGCTAGCTAATATATCATTATATGTAAATGGAAGGCCATTTGGTTGAAATCCTAAGTTGCGTCTTATCATTTAAATTCATCTATATCACACGAATGTGACCTTACTTTGGAATTCGTAATGCATGACAAGCACAAGTTCTAGAATCAATTCAATCATCGGCATACTCATAGCAAGAAAATAGAATTTAAGCATAGAAATATATGCTTCTAATGATAGGCTCGAATCCTCACATATTTGGTAGAATCGGCTATAAATGCATAAGTAATGTTATCAATCTTAAGAACAGATTACTTCAAAAATCGAGATACATTTAAATCTTTCAAATTGTCATATTATGCTATTGGAAAATTCTAAGTTGTTTTAGATTTGTTAAAACTTTTAAGTGTAAAAACAACTAATTTTCTCAAGGACAAACAAACAAAATCCAAAAATAATCACAAAAATTTTAAAACTAGACCATTTTCACTATTTACTTCCCTCCCCAACATTTAAGTTTTGCATTGTCCTCAATGTGAAAAATTAACTTCAAAGTAAAGGAAATAGGTAAAAAATAAATAGTAAATGATATCACCGAGAAATCATGCGAGATACATATTTGGTTTTCTAAACGCATGAGTTGATCACATCCAACTCCAAAATGAACCAACCATATGATCGAGCAATAACTCCATGGTTCTTAAAACCTGAAAAATAAAACAAATATACCATCCAAACAAAACAAAAACAAACACGCAATATAATAGTAACCATAATACTTAGATTAGTCTATAGACGTGGGACTGACGAAACCACATTTTATAATCAGGAATACTTCACATTACATTAAACAAGGAGTGACAATTCAATAGATTAAATTGACAAAATTAGGGAGTAATGCATCGTAGGTAAATACGCTTCACCAACTTATAGTTTCTTAGTTTACTTTTCTTGTCCCTTACTTTTCTGTCTTTAGGATAATATTAGTTTAAAACATAAACCTCCTCCAAAACCCTGAGATTTTACTTGCATTCAATTAAATACAAAAGACCAAAAATAATCATCCCTCAAACCCCTAGAGAATGATCAATCCCTCGAGTCTCGCCGATACTACACTACAACGGTTAGGTACACTGTCTAGGGAGGTTGTAAAACTTGTTTTACAACCGAACGACACATCAATGACAATAATAGCAATTACTAAGAACCCCGATTAGGTTATAAATAGTTAGTGTGGCTCTGATACCTCTATAGGGTTCTAGTGATACTAGCTTGGCCAATAAAAACATGCACACGAAAAAAAAACACATAAATGGCCATGCAACCAGACAAACCCTGGCTAGCAAGATCTTTCCTAACCATTAATACATCTTAACCCTAAACATGTATAAAGGGTGTTTATAGAATACTTACTTGTTATCCTACAGTTGCGTAAGCTTCTGAACCAGTTTGATGCGCGGGTTTGCCTTCTTCCTTGTTGATCGACCAAATTAGGGTTTTTGGGAGAAAACCACACCTCGGGTTACGTCAGGTATCCACCGATACTACACAGGTAGAACTAAAGCTCGAACCTACGCAAGTTAGGCGGAATACAAAACATGAGGTAAACCTGAAATCGACTGGAAAGTCAATTTAAGGTTAGTTCGATTTGTTTTAGGGTTGTGTAAACCCTAAACGATCGCTCAACTGGAGAGGGGGGGAGGAGAGGAGAGACTTTTAGGGTTTAGTTGTGAGTTATGAGAATGCCTTAGGATGCCTTTGTATTTATTGGATCCCAAGGAGCCTTTTAGAATACTTATAGGACAAGTATTCGAGTTTGTTTAGGAAATAAACTCCTATTCTTTGTGGGATTTCGGCCGACCGATTATAAACCCTTAAGCGTTTGGTTTTTGTTGTTTATTACCCCTTAATATTTATCCCTTGATAAATATTAACTTTCGGGTAATTACCGTTTAACCCTTTAATGAAAATAACACCGTATTTTCATTTCCTTATTTACTCCATTTCATTTCGTAATCTCGTTTCTTATTTCCGTTTGCATATTCTGTTTAGTGTGCATCGATGCGACCCATCGACATTTATGTGAAGGCAAGTTGTGAAAGTATGTTGTGTGGTTTGCACATAATTCGTTCAAAACAATGGCAAGAGGGTGTTATTTATTGACAAGCCAAGACATAACGAGAGCCTGGCGCGCTGGTCTTCATGCGCTGGCAGGACCTGGCTTGCCAGGCACGGTTTTATCTTCTTGCCAAAAACTAGTTGTTGCCTCTTGCTAAACCGCTATGTGCACTTCACTTTTGACATTCCCAAGTCCATTTCAAATCCCCAAGTATGGTTAAATTAAGCTAACTCATTAGCCATGATTTGGTTGGGGTTAAATAAGCCTTGGGAGTAGATAAAGGAGGGAAACACGCTAATGTCCAATTGAGAAGTGGGAAAGTTGGATAATATAAGGGGAATAAGCTTTGAGTGGTGAATAAGCTATACAAATGACTGCAAAGGTGATTCCCAATTTCAAATTTCAAATTTCAATTGTTGTAATCTCTGTTAATGCCACAATTAACTTGTTAAATAATCACACCCATACAAATAAGTTAAGTACTTTGCATCTGATACCATCAAATTTTCCTGATATTTTAGTGTCAATTTCCTTCTAATATGCTCAACATTTATATCATATTACTCTTATTCGTTAATATTTCATTTTCAGGTAAATAATGAGCATAGGAACGAAGAGACGCGGATTTGGAAGGTTATTAATGAAAATACACAAGAGTATGCTGACCAGTCAAGAGTTACGGCGTAAATCCATACTCAACTTACGCCGTAACTAGGATTTATACTAGAAGACCAAAGTCAACGCTGATCAAGGTTACGACGTAACTCCTACATAAGTTACGCCATATATACATTTCCAAGACTTAGAAGAATTTCGGCGTCAAAAGAAGTTACGATGTAACCATTTTCATGGTTACGGCTTAAAGTGGTGTACGAGAGTTCTACGGTCGTAACTTACCTTTAGGTTTCGCCGTAGAGTCATCACTGAGGATAAGATCGTCCTAGATCCAAAGGTTACGGCGTAACTAACCCTAGAGGTTATGCCGTAACTTAGTCGAGGCTATAAATACCAGCCCTAATTCTGCATTTTATCATATCTTCTCAACACACAACATCCAGAGGACAATTTAGGGTTTCAAGGAGGACGATTTCCAGCAGCATACAAGTCATTTCCAAGGGAGAATTCACGCTAATCACCACATAAGTTTTAGTATTTCATATTACATTTGTGTATTTAATTCCATGTCTTTCATTCATAATGTTAAACATTGAATTTCTTGCATGTTTTAATATGATCGGCTAAACACCTTTGGTGTTAGCCTAGTTATGAAATTGTTATTGTTATGATGTAGTTTTCTAGTTTTCGTATCGCTTTATATGTATACTTTCTTTGCTTATTTTGAGACACCCTTGTTTTGGTAGCATGGAAGTTTGGGTAGTATCTAGGAAGCTAGGAGAATTGACCATAGGACCCTAGTGAACCAGGTTGCGAGTTGTATCACTATCTTGCGTGAGAATTTTACCCAACGATCACCTTCCAAACGGAAATGCTTAAAAATTTAGGGGAAGCCTAAGATCTGACCAGCCGGGTTTCATTAAATAAGTCTTAGATCGTAGCGGAACTTAATGACTCTTCCATAGAGTAAACCCACGAACTCTCGTCATCTTAATTGGTTACGGAATAGGACGCTATGGAAAATAGGCTAGGCGAATTGACCATAGGAGTCTAGTGACTTTAAACCCAACCCATGTGGAGCGATAGAAAACATTAATTAGAAAACGTAATCATGGCATAACAAGATTAGTAACTAGGTTAGCACATTTCTCCCTATTGATATCTTCCCACGTTTATTTGCTTTCGTTTTTATTTCATTTATTTAGTTTATAATTAATCTATTTAAAACCCCCTTTAAAACCAGTGACACTAGAACTTAAATTAGATCCACACGCATAGCTCTTGGGACGACCTCGGCTTTACCGAATACTACACTACACACGACCGGGTACACTGCCCGTTAGTGCATTAGGTAGACCATAGGTAGACGGGTACTTTAAAAATATTAAAACCTGGTCAGAAATCCTGCATCAAGTTTTTGGCGCCTTTGCCGGGGTGCTATTTTAGGATTTTGTTTAAGTTTTAAATTTTTGTTTAAATTCTCATCATCTCACATCTCTTTTTAAGTTTCAGGTACCATGGGTGAGGTTTGACATCGATACACTTACCCTCGAAGAATACCTCGCCTTGATGCGAGAAGAGCAAGGGCCGGGGCTTGTTAGGCCGGCTATAGGAGCGGATGTTCACTTTGAGATCAAGAATCAATTCATACGGGAATTGAGAAAAGACCTTTTTTCTGGAAACAAGACCGAAGATGCTCATGAGCATATTGACAATGTCTTTTACATAGCAAGCCTTTTCAACATTCCTGGAGTTTCTAACGATGCAGTCATGCTCCGAATGTTTCCTATGACACTCACGGGAGCCGCAAAAAGATGGATTGATAGGTTGTATGCTGGAACCATCAACACATGGGATCTCCTCAAAAGAGCATTCGTTCAACGGTATTGCCCTCCATCTAGGACAGCAAAACAGCTTGAAGAAATTCACAACTTCAAGCAAGACGGTGATGAGACATTGTACCAAGCTTGGGAAAGGTACAATGATCTCCTCTACAGATGCCCAACTCATGACCTCAACGAACAACAAGTGGTCAACATATTCTACAAGGGAATTAACATTGCCACAAGGCAAATGCTTGATTCTCAGGGGCCGATCCCTGGGATGACTCCTATTCAAGCCCTTGCAGCTATTCAAGACATGTCAGATCATTCGCAAAAGTGGCATGATGGAGGCAGCAGCAGAAGCATGGGCGGAAGTTTGGATGGTATTACAGTTATTACTAACAAACTTGAAAGTCTTGGCAGGGATATGAAGAAGCTGAAAGAAAATGTGCATGCTATCCAAGTAGGATGCGAAACTTGTGGAGGAGCTCACCTAGCAAAAGATTGTCCATTGAACGAGGAAGATGAAAGAATTGAGGAGGTCAAATATGGAGAAAGCAGACCTTTTCAAGGAAACAACAATGGGGCAAGATATCGTGTAGGACCACAAGGCTATTACTCAAGAAGTGATAACCGACCGCCTTTTGGAGAACGGAAATCTAGTTTGGAAGAATCAATTCAAAAGTACCTTGATGAGTCTGCTAAGAAACATGCTGAGCGTGAGGAATGGCTGAAGAACTTTCAAGAAGGAACCAATTTGAACCTCAAGGCTCATGATGAAACACTTAGAAGTCTCGAGGCTAAAATTGGGCTGCTAACAGATTAGGTTCAAGAGCAGAACAAGAAAGACAAGGCTAGTTGTTCTAAAGACCCCGTAGCATGCAAAGCAATATTTACCAGCAGTGGAGAACCTCTTTACACTCCTTTCAGGTACTCGGACGAATAACTTGATTATTTCTCTAACTTATCTGAACAGGATGATCTCCATTACAAGGATGAAGATGAGAAGGAAGACTTAATGGCACTCATGGAGCTTTCCCCAGAAAGAAAAAGCTCGTCTGATGACGAACCAAAAGCAGAGGGAGAAGAAATCAAACTGAACGAGCGTTGTTCAGCCGTCGTTCAAAACCACCTACCTCCAAAAGAGAAAGACCCAAGAAATTTTATTTTTGCTTGCTATATTAGTGATTTATGTGTTAAAAATGCTTCAGCCGACCTTGGGGCTAGTATAAGCATCATGCCATTCTCTATGTGCAAAGGACTTAACTTAGGACCATTAAAACCTATCTGCATGACTATAGAAATGGCCGACAGAACTGTTAGCATGCCTAGAGGAGTGGTTGAAAATGTTTTGGTTAGAATAGATAAGTTCACTTTTCGTGTTGACTTCATTGTACTTGACATGGAAGAGGATCTTGAAATACCTCTAATTCTAGGTAGACCCCTCCTTGCCACAGCACATGCTGAAATTGACGTTTTCAATAAACTTATTTCTTTGAGAATTAAGGATAAGAAAATCATTTTTAATATGGACGAAGGGGGGAAATGTCAACCCATCGAATCAGTATGTGTGGTAAAAAATATTGGGAGCGAGAGGAACCCTAGAAGTAGGAATTATACCTCTGATAATATGGCACACGAGCACCAAGACACTAATAGTATCAATTATTCTAGTGATGTTGTGCAGGAAATTGATGTTAGTTTGGAAGACAGGAGGAAGTTACGCCGTAACTCCACCCACGAGTTACGACGTAACCAGAGCATTGATATGGAGGAATTTCGTTCACCACCCAATACCAAAGGCATATTGCTAGAAGAAGATCCTGAACTCAAGGCAATTATTAGCTCGTCCTTAACTAGCAAAGAAACGAAGACCCTTACAAGGATCGCAACTCAGCATCAAAAGAAGATTAAGGATGTTTGTAGAAAAACTAAGTTGAAGTATCATTGGTGCAAAGCTATTCCGGTGGACCATGCAAAAGGATACGACTTATGGGCGTCTTGTAACCCAAATATTGATCCATGTGATGGTGGTGGTGACAAAGTTAGATTGCGAAATAACAAGTATCTATGGACTTCCACTAATGATCAAGATAGAAGTAAGCTCAAATGGGAAGATACAATACCTTTTGACGATTGGATATGTATCGTGTATGGAAAGGTTGATAGAGAGGAAAAATGGAAAATTTGGGATGACCTGAACCACTCCCATGACCATGAGACACCTACCACCAAGGGAGGCCCTGAAATACCTGAAGAAAAACGCACTGATAACGAAGTTGAAAAAAGTCTTTCATATGAATTAAATGATGATTCAAAAGCAAAGGGAAGGAGACATTGGTGCGAGAAGATTAGGACTGGAGGAACAAATGGGGAAGTATTTTTGGCTTCTTGTGACCCGTATGACGAAGATTGTAATGGAGGAAGTTATTGGTTGTGCTCTCGTCAAAATGATATTTATACGGCCGGGAATACGTGAGCCTATTAGGGCATACACATATACACCGAAGAATATGTATTTATTAATATAAGTAATATATTAAACGTTATATATTAATTATATTATGTCACATAATGGTTAAAGGGCCAAAGAGGGAAAAGAATTATTTGCTTGGAGTTTAAGTTAAATTAATTAATATCTAGTTTTCATATTAATTAACTTAAGGACTAAAACGCAAAGATGGAATATTCTAGGAGGGGAGTTAAGTGTCGGTTTTAGAAACTTAAGTGGTGTTAGACTCAAACTTGGAGGACAAGTTGGAGGCTATATAAACATCCCTTGAAATCCTTAAACACTCGACACATCTATACTACTTATAAAGACAAAACGGTCAAAGTGAAAAAGTGAAAACTTAACTTTTGGTCAATCCCCATAATACCTTTGTCAATTACCAAACACACACATAAATACACACACCGCATATTTGCTTTTACCTTCTCTCTTCACTTTTGTTCTCTAACCTAAAACACACCACATTTCTCTAACTAAAAAACAGCAGCCGCCGCCGCCAACATAACCTATCTCCGCCACCATCTGTCGAATTGCCACCATTTTGTCTTTAACGTTCGCCGACCACATCACAAGCCACCATCAAAACTCCACCACCCGAAACTTTTTTTGGGTCAGTGAAACCCATGTAAGTTTTTCTTATGTAAGTTTTATTAATTTATGTTTTTTAATAAGTTTTACTCTTTAGTTTTTGCTCTTAATAGATCTATATTCTATATATTAAACAAGTTTTGATTTATGGTATAGATCTATATATATTTATATATGTAAATCTGGGTTTGTTCCACCGGAATCTGCTGCTGCCGCTGGGTTTGAATCTATGGCGGGGTGAGAACTACATGAAGCAAGAATCGCAAGATCGGGTTGAGAACCACACGAAGCAAGAATCGAAAGATCATTGGATTGTCATAAGAATAGATGGCTGTCGTTTTAGCAGGTAACATATGTTACTGAGATTTTATTTTAGATTACTCAAGTGCTACTTGTTGGGAATAAAATGATCAAAGTCAAAGAGCCTGCCAATGATGAGAAGAGCCTGCTAGTTGATTTTGAACAAGTACGAAGATGTTCTACCAGTACCTTCTGGGTAGAAGGTACTGCTAGCTAATGAAGAGCCTGCCAAGCTTATGTCAAGTCGATTAGATATTTTGTAATAGATATTTAGTTGAATTATTAGTCTTTGTACATTGTTATACGTTATGTAGAAGTAGATTAGTCTTCTGTGTTGACAGAAGAATATATCAGAGTGTACATGGGTAGTTGTATTTAATTGTAGGCGCCAATATAGTCAAAGTATAGTATAATACTCATCTACTTGACAACATGTAATAAGATATCCTTATCTTATAAAAGGATATCTTAGTCACTTCTTCATGCATGCATCTTACACACAACTAATAACCATAAACCAAACTATCTCTCAAGTAACTTAGTTACTTCGAATCACAAATCCTTTTACAATCTTAGATTCAAGATTACTTTGTAATCCCGGTGATACTTAGATCATCCGTATTATTTCATCAATAATATTGAATCGTTTTGTGCTAACCAAAGTTGTGTTCTTTGTTCATTGCATTCACTCATTTACTTAAACTCACCACCTTGTGTTCTTTTAAAGTGTGTTGTAGTAGATTCCGCATGCTAAACACATTCAATACATAAATATCTCAATCGAACAAACCAAAACGTTCCACAAGTGGTATCAGAGCCTGGCTTGATATTTACTAATTTAAAAGAAAAATGGATGTTGAACATATTCAGACAAATGTTGCAGCTAAACTTCCATTACTGAAACAAAATGAGTTTGAAATGTGGCGACTCAGGGTTGAACAATACTTTCAAGTGCAAGACTATGCAATTTGCGAGATCATTGAACAAGGCAATTCATTTAAACCCTTTCTTCTTATACTGCATGATCTGTTGAAATACATCATTTAAGGCTTCTTCTCTATACTTTTTGGTGATGAATTCTTCTAGCTTGGCTGTCTTCTCTTCTACACTGAGAGACTCATCATCCACATACACAGAGGCTTGACCTCTTACAATTGGATCAATAGAGATAATCCATTGTAGTTGTGCATCAAATATTTGTGCAGCTTGAGAATCAATAAGAGCTTGAGCAGCCTCTTCAGCATCTTTCTGCTCTTTCATTGCTTCAAGCATTCTTGAAGCTTCATTAGCTCTTTGCTCTTCTTCTTGAACTCTTTTGGCCTCTTCTTCTCCTAAAACCATCTGTATTTGCTGAGTTCTTTTCAACTTCTTGGACTTTGGCTCATCTTCAATCAGAATACCTTTGCCCTTATCCTTTGGAGTTTGATCTTGTGATGGAGCAGAGGATTGCTCATCAGCAACTGAAACCCTCTTTCTTTTGTATACTTTCTCAGCAGACCCTTTATATCCCATAGCCATTAGCCTTTCTCTCCTAGCAGACTCTTCTTCTGACCTAGCAGGCTCTTGCTCTGGCCTAGCAGGCTCTTGCCCTGCTCCAACAGGCTCTTCATCATAAACTTGAGTTAAAGAACATTGATCCCAAGGAAGGTTTAACTTGTTTGGTAGCAAAGGCCTCATTGGATGAATCTATGATTTGGCATAGAAGGCTTGGTCATGTAAACTTTAAAACAATCAACACTATTGCAAAATATGATTTAGTAAGAGGTTTACCCAAAAAGATTTTCCAAAACGACCAAACTTGTGTTGACTGTCTAAAAGGCAAACAACATAGAGCTTCTTGTAAGCCCAAGACCCAAAACTCTATTTCTCAGGCTTTACATATGCTTCATATGGATCTCTTTGGTCCTACTAATGTGTGCAGCTTGAATGGAAAGAAATATTGTCTGGTTGTTACTGATGACTATAGCAGATTTTCATGGGTTTTCTTCTTAAGATCTAAACATGAAACTAGTGAGATACTTAAAACCTATATCACTGAGGTAGAAAACCAATCTGATAAGAAAGTCAAAATCATCAGGTGTGACAATGGGACAGAGTTCAAAAATAGAGTTATGGATGACTTTTGCAAGGAAAAAGGCATAAAAAGAGAGTTTAGTGTAGCTAGAACACCTCAGCAAAATGGAGTAGCAGAAAGAAAGAATAGAACACTTATAGAGGCTGCTAGAACTATGTTAGTAGACTCTAAGTTGCCTATTTCATTTTGGGCTGAAGCAGTTGGTACTGCTTGTTATGTACAAAACAGGGTTCTTGTGACAAAACCACATAGAAAAACACCTTATGAACTTTTCTTTGGTAGAAAACCATCTTTAAGTTTTATGAGACCTTTTGGTTGTCATGTTACTATTCTCAATACCAAAGATCATTTAGGCAAATTTGATGGAAAAGCAGATGTTGGCTTTTTGATAGGGTATTCCTTGCAAAGTAAGGCCTATAGAGTGTTTAACACTTGCACTAGGCTAGTAGAAGAGAATCTTCACATAGAGTTTCAAGAGAAACTAGCAAATGTGAAAGGAGTTGGACCAGATTGGATGTTTGATGTTGATAGGCTTTCAGAATCTATGAATTATGTGCCTGTTTCAGGTACAAATGCTAATGATCATGCAGGTTCTGAAGAAAATGTTGAAGCTCCTAAAAATCAAGATTACATCTGGATGCCAATTTGGAAAAGTATGGATCTATCTTCAAGTCAAGAAGGACCTTCAAACACAAGAAATGAAGGCAATGAAGAAGATCAAGGAACTCAGAATCAAGAGAATCAAGAAAGTGGTGCTAATGACAATGGTACTGCCAGTTCTTCAGATGGTCCTGCTAGTACAAGTATTGGTACTGCTGAGCCATTGAATGTTCAAATAGATGATTCTTTTCAAGAAGAGGTGGGGATTAGCAATCTTCCAACTACATATGAAGTTCCTAAAACACCAAACACTAGAATTCTCAAAGATCACTCAACTGATGATGTGATTGGAAGCATAACTTCTGGTGTTAGAACAAGATCTCAAGTTGGTTTATCTCAAGTCTTATCCTCAGATGAAGAAGGGTTTATCTCCTCTATTTATGAAGAAAAGAATAATGATAATTCCAATATATGCCTGTTTTCATGTTTTCTATCTCAGGCTGAACCCAAGAACATAAACAAAGCTTTAGATGATGCAAGTTGGGTGGAAGCTATGCAAGAAGAGCTTCTCCAATTCAAGATTCAGAAGGTTTGGATATTGGTTGATTTGCCCAGAGGTCATAGGGCAATTGGAACCAAATGGGTGTTCAGAAACAAGAAGGATGAAAGAGGTATAGTGATCAGGAACAAGGCTAGATTGGTAGCACAAGGATATACTCAAGAAGAAGGGGTAGATTATGAAGAAGTGTTTGCTCCAGTTGCAAGACTTGAAGCAATTAGGCTTTTCTTAGCCTATGCTTCATTCATAGGCTTCACTGTCTATCAAATGGATGTTAAGAGTGCATTTTTGTATGGTGAAATTGAAGAACCAGTATATGTATCTCAACCTCCAGGCTTCATTGATGCTGAGTATCCAGATAAAGTTTACAAGGTTACCAAGGCTTTGTATGGCTTACACCAAGCTCCAAGGGCATGGTATGAAACATTGGCTTGTTTTCTACTAGAAAGTGGATTCCAAAGAGGCAGGATTGATCCAACTTTGTTCATCAAAAGGACAAAGAAAGACATCTTGTTAGTGCAGATTTATGTTGATGACATAATCTTTGGATCAACAAACCAAGACTTGTGTGTAGAATTTGAAAAACTTATGCATAGTAAGTTTGAAATGAGTTCCATGGGGGAACTTACTTTCTTTTTGGGTCTCCAAGTGAAACAATCCAAAGAAGGCATATTTATCAGCCAAGATAAGTATGTAGCAGAGATCCTAAGGAAATTCAATTTTGCTGATTCTAAGGTTGCAAGTACACCAATGGATCCAGACAAAGGGCTACTCAAGGATGCTGAAGGAGAAGATATGGATTTGCACAATTATAGGTCAATGATTGGGTCCTTGATGTATCTTACATCATCAAGACCAGACATCATGTTCTCAGTTTGTGTGTGTGCAAGATTTCAAATACATCCCAAAATCTCTCATCTCACAGCAGTCAAAAGAATCTTTAGATATCTTAAGGGTCAACCTAGGTTGGGTCTTTGGTATCCAAGGGAATCATCTTTTGAATTGGTGGCTTATTCGGATAGTGACTATGCTGGTGCAACTCTAGATAGAAAATCCACAACTGGTGGATGTCAATTTCTTGGTTGCAGACTAATTTCTTGGCAATGCAAGAAACAAACAATGGTGGCCAATTCTACAACTGAAGCAGAATATGTTGCTGGTGCAAGTTGTTGTGGGCAAGTTCTTTGGATCCAAAATCAAATGCTTGACTATGGGTACAATTTTCTTACCACCATTATTTATATTGACAACAGCAGTACTATTTGTATCATTAAAAACCCAGTTCAACACTCAAAAACAAAACATATTGAAATCAGACACCATTTCATAAGGGATTGCAATGAGAAAAGGTTAATTCAAGTAGTTAAGATTGATTCTGAAAAGAATTATGCAGACCTTCTCACCAAAGCTTTTGATTTAGGTAGATTCAAATATCTTGTAGGAGGTATTGGAATGATAAATCTTTGAAAGTCATATGTTTTTGTTCATAAAATTAACTGGTATTGGATTTTTATCATGGTACTGCTAGTTAGTCAAAAGGTCCTGTCAGTTCATCATTGGTCCTGCTGATACAAAATTGCTATGTTTTGTTCATATAAATGCTTGAATGTTTACAATTATATAGATCAAGTGCTCTACACTTTGTTCTTTTGGTTTACAACTAACACATTTCAGGTTGATAACAAAACAAGAGTTCTTTCAATAAAAAGGGGCAACAAAAATTATATTCATTTCAGGAGAGATAACAATCTCAGGGGAGGAATTAATAGCCCAGAATGAAAGAAAGACCAATTTATGAAAGGAAAGACAAGAGCATACAAGATGATGCAGAGTTGAAAAAGAGAGAGTTAGATCACATATCTAGAAGGGATGAAGCATTTCTCAAGGAGAAAGTTCTATCTAGATTAAACTAAGAAATGTTTCAACTCAAAGGCATGCTATTAGATGATTTCACTTGTTGAGCCAATCATCCAAGATACACAGCATCATTGCCTGATTTAAATTTCCTCCATCCAAGGAAATTGCACCATCTTTTGGGCCATCATGGCTTTTGGTATTCATCTCACCAAGTTTTTTACAAACTTAAAGAGTTGGCTAGTCCTTAAGCAAACGGCTTTCGGTAAAGACAAATCAAATCCGTTGATGGTTGATAGTTTACCAAAAACTATATGGTTGTTAACTAACCATACTTAATTGTAAATAGTTAACTAGTCCTTAAGCAAACGGCTTTCGGTAAAGACAAATCAAATCCGTTGATAGCTGGTAGTTTGCTAAAAACTATAAGGGATTTTTATAAAACTTTCAAAGGTACTGATAGTACAAAAATGGTACTGCTAGAGTACAAAGGTACTGCTAGATAGCCGTTGAGCCTGTCAGAAAAAGTTTTAGCCGTTGGGCCTGGTAGTTAAAATTAGCCGTTGGGGTAGTTATGTAAATTACTGATGATTATATTATATTATATTACAAATATAAAAGATCTTTTTAACCGCCTTTTCAATTTCTTTTTATAATCTTTATTATTGTCGGTTAAAAGTAATTCTCTCATATCTTCTTTCATCAGTCATTACCATAATTCACACACACCTTTCATCTTCTACCAGTACTATCAACCAATCCCACCATCATATTCAAAATTTTCATTATGGCTTCCACAAGTGATCTAAACTTTGTCCAACGTCACAATCAGTTAGCATTTTTGGAAAAATCAGAGGATAATGCCTCATTTCATCAAGTAGTGGACTTTTTAAACAACTCCTACATCAGGTTTGCTTTGCTAGTCAATCCCACTATTTATGAAAATCAAATTTTACAATTTTGGCAATCTGCTAAAATTAAAACTTCTGAAAATGGGGACCAAAGAATAAAAGCCAAAGTGGATGGTAAATTTTTGACTCTTACTGAGTCATCCATAAGAAGACATCTTCATTTGGATGATTCTGATGGTATTAGTCAATTACCAGATACTGAAATTTTTGAAAATTTAACAAGAATGGGGTATCATGCTGAGTCTAACAAACTCACTTTTCTGAAAAAGCATCTTACTCCACAATGGAGATTTTTAATTCACACAATCCTTCACTGTTTGAGCCAGAAGAAAACCTCTTGGGAGCAATTTAGTGGAAACATGGCTTCTGCTCTCATTTGCTTAGCTACAAACAGAAAATACAATTTTTCTAAATATATTTTTGAAGGGTTGATAAACAATGTGAAAAGTAAAACAAAGTTTTTGATGTATCCAAGATTTATTGGGTGCATCATTGGAAAATTACAACATGTGTTGCTTCCCACAGACTCAGTTTATGAAACACCAAAACTTTCTCACAAAGTATTTTCAAATATGAGAATTGGTTTTAGAGGGGAGGAAGTTCCACTTTTTGATGAAATGGTACCACAACATTCAGAAGAACCAACACCATCAGCTGAAACACAATCATCTAGTTCTTCACATGGTTACATTTCACCAACACATCAAACAACACCAATCCCATCTCCAGTACCATCAGCATCACCACCACAAACACCACATCATGTATCACAAACCCAATCACCTCAGACATTGCAAGAATTGAAAGACAAGGTGAAGTTCTTAGAGAATGCTCTTAAAAGACAAAATGAGCAGTTTTCTAAGATCAACATCAAATTGGTCAAGAGGGTCAAGAAATTGGAGGGTGAAGTACAGAAGTTAAAGGGTAAGAAATCTGCAAGGGTTGTTTTATCTAGTTCTTCACAGTCAGATGCTGATAGGATAGGTCACTCTTCCAAAAAGGGGAGGAAGGATAGTAAGGATAGTTCTGAAGATGAGGAGGAGGCTCAATTTGAATTCCATGATGGAACTCAAGTTTATGATGAAGAGCCTGTTGGAGCAGGGCAAGAGCCTGCTAGGCCAGAGCAAGAGCCTGCTAGGTCAGAAGAAGAGTCTGCTAGGAGAGAAAGGCTAATGGCTATGGGATATAAAGGGTCTGCTGAGAAAGTATACAAAAGAAAGAGGGTTTCAGTTGCTGATGAGCAATCCTCTGCTCCATCACAAGATCAAACTCCAAAGGATAAGGGCAAAGGTATTCTGATTGAAGATGAGCCAAAGTCCAAGAAGTTGAAAAGAACTCAGCAAATACAGATGGTTTTAGGAGAAGAAGAGGCCAAAAGAGTTCAAGAAGAAGAGCAAAGAGCTAATGAAGCTTCAAGAATGCTTGAAGCAATGAAAGAGCAGAAAGATGCTGAAGAGGCTGCTCAAGCTCTTATTGATTCTCAAGCTGCACAAATATTTGATGCACAACTGTTGGGAATTATGATGCATATCAAGAACAGACTACTTAGGTCTGGTAGTTTACTACTTAGGTCTGGTCGTTTACTGAGTTAGGTCTGTTTGTGATTTAGGTCTGGTTATGTAAAGTTAAGTCTGGTAGTACATGTTAAGTCTGGTTGACTTATAAAGTCTGGTCTGGTCGTGAAGATAGGAAAGTTTGTTAGAGTTATATTAGGAAAAGATACAATGCGTGTATGTATCTTTATAGAAGATTTGTGTATATCTTTTGTGTCATCTAGGGTTTCCTTGTGTTATAAAAGGATCCCTAAAGTTTGTTAGTAAACGTGTGTGAGTTGTACGAATTGATAATAGTGAATATCAATATACGAAGTTAGTGATATTCCTGCTTGTGTTCTAAATTGTTCTTGTTAAGATTCCGCATTAACATTAACAATCACTTAGGGTTTCTCACTTAGATTGGTTCGGATTTATCCTAACCATCTACTAGGTATTCAAAACTACTTAGTGATCCATATACAATTTGTGGACCAACAAGTGGTATCAGAGCAAGGAGAGAGACTCTGAATTCGTAGAACACTAAACCCCTAAAACCTAATTCTCACTCAAATCACCCTTCACAATGTCTGAACTCGATAAGCCTGAAACTTTCTCAATCCATAACAGTGAGGATGAGCAATCAAACCATGAAGATGAAGGAAAAACCGAAACCAGTAACTCCCAAACACAACAACAACCCATCCCTTCCACAACCACAATCTCAAACATAAAACTTCCACTACTGAAGAGAGAAGAGTATGATATATGGGCCATGGAGATGGAACATTATCTGGAATACATTGATAGTGATGTATGGAAGGTGATTCAAAAGGGAAATTCTAAGAAGAGAATTTCACAAGGGAATGATGGGCAACTTAGAATAATGCCACCAGTATCTGCTGAGGAGATTAGGGCTGTGGAGAAGGAAAAGAAGGCCAGAACCTTGCTTCTTATGGCTATTCCTAAGGAGCATCTACAAAGGTTTCATGGCATTCTTGATGCTAAGGAGATGTGGGAAGCTATCAAGAAACGATTTGGAGGTAATGCTAACTCCAAAAAGATGCAAAAGGCTGTTCTTAAACAGCAATTTGAAACATTTAGTGTTTCAAAGACTGAAGGTTTGGAGAAGGGCTATGACAGATTTCAACATCTGTTAACACAATTGGAAGTTCATGGTGCAGCAGTCTCGAATGAGGATGCAAATCACAAATTCCTTAGATCTTTGCCATCAGAATGGGGCAATGTATCTGTAGCAATGAGGATTAAGGAGGAAGTAGACTCTATGACACCTGATGACCTTTACAATAATCTCAGGATGTTTGAAAGGGACATCAGTAACAACACTCAGGGTTCAACCAGTTCCTCAAATGTTGCTTTTGTATCTCAAAACAAAAGCAGTACTTACAAGGTTAGATCTGGTGTTAGGTCTGGTAACTATGAAACTCCTTCAAGTGAAAGGTCTGCTTCAAGTTTCACTGATGAGGTGATACATTCTTTCTTTGCCAATCAAACGGAAGATGAAAGCTTTATTAGTGAAGACCTTGAACAAATTAATGATGCTAAAGTTGAGGAGATGGATATAAAATGGCACATTGCCATGGTTGCTTTAAGGGTCAAACGATTTCAGAAGCAATATGGTAGGACTATCAACTTCAACAACAAATCACCAGTGGGATACACAAAGAGGACTGTTGAATGCTACAACTGTCACAAGCATGGGCATTTTTCAAGAGATTGTCCAGAGAAGAAGTCTGCTGATGAGAAAAGAGTTGAAGATGGGAAGATGGAAAAGAATCAGATGAGTCTGCTGACAATGGAAGCTGGAGGAGTCAATTGGGGTGAGCATCAAAGAGTAAATGAGGAGTCTGATCATGCTCTCATGGCCATTGGTAATGAGGTATCATTATGCTCTAAATTATGTACTGACTCATATAATCATGTTAAGGCTTTATGTGATGAGCAACAAGAACAAATAGGTGATCTAGAAGTAAATTTATTAGCACATAAAAATGCTGTAAAAACTTTAGAGGCACAAAAGGTCACCCTTCAAAATCAACATGCTGCTTTAAATGAAAAACTATACTTTCAAGCTAATAAAATATATGAACAGGATGAGAAGCTTAAAAGGTATAGACAATTAGGGCTTAAAATTCAGAAGGAGAGGGATGAGCTGAGAAAAAGGGTAGATCAATGGAACAATTCAAACAATAACCTGTTTAAGTGTTGGGATTCTCAAATTAAGTCAAATAAAAAATGTGGCTTAGGATATGAGGAAAATGAGAACAGGGCTATATTTAAGAATAGAGAAGAGGACTATGCTGATAAACCTTTGTACAATAGGTTTGTTAAGACTGGTGACTTTAAGGGAGTACCACCACCTTTGAGTGATGACTATACTCCTCTTGAAAAAGAGGAGTTAGATGATTCACTCTTTGTGTATGGTAAGAAAGGTCCTCAAGTGCCTGAACCAACTACCTCAGAGGAAAAATCTAGTAGATACTCTTCTTGTCAAGCCAATGACTCTGAAGGATCTATTGATAGTTCCTCTGATCACTCTAAGTCTGAGTCAAACAATGAGGAAAAAGAGAATCCTGAACCTAAGGTTGTTAAGAAGTGTGAACCTGTTGTTACTAAACCTTTAGTGACTGAACAAAAGGCTGAGACAGTTAAACCTAGTTGTGTTAACCACATAAAAACTCCTAGGGAATCTGTTAAATTGAATGAGTCATCTAGAAGCAATAGTGTTCACAGAGAGAGTAGGAGTAGTTACAATTATGCTCCTAAAAGATGTTTTGTGTGTGGAAGTTTGAGTCATTTAATAAGAGATTGTGACTTCCATGAAAAGAGAATGAAAAGAGAGGCTGAGCAAAAGAGAATGAATGTTAATAAGGTTAATGGTTCAAATAAACCAGTTTGGAACAATGCTAATAGAGTTAACCATGCCAACCAGTTTGTCCCCAGACCTGTTCAACTAAATAACACTACCAGACCTAACTCCTTTGTTAGTTCTGGTAGACCAAATTTTGGATCTGGCTACAGAAACTTTAATGTAAATAGGCAAAATGTTAATTTTATGAGGCCTAAAGTGAATACTGGTTATGTCAACTCTGTGAGACCAAATGTTAACACTGGTTTTGTAAGACCCAAGCAACCTTTTCAAAAACCTCAGGTGAATGAAAAGTTTCAAAGAAATAATTTTTACAAAGCTCATTCACCTGTGAGAAGACAAGTTGGAAAGCAAACAGCAAAACCTTTAAAGGGAAATGGGGGTTCTGCTGTTAAGACCTCAGCATGTATGTCTTGGGATTCAAACAAAAATAAATCCATGTATATATCCCAAAACAACAGTGGATCAGGTTCAATTAAGAAATTTAAGCATATTGATCCACAAGGCGGACCCAAGCCTACTCAGGCCTGGGTTCCTAAGAGAAACTAATTTCTCTTCTTTTTGTGCAGGATCATCCACTTTGCTATATGGAAGATAGAGGAATACTTGACAGTGGATGCTCTGGGCACATGACTGGTAACAAGAACTATCTTAATGATTTCCATGAATTCGAGGGAGGTTCTGTTACTTTTGGAGGAAGCAAGGGACAGATAACTGGTAAAGGAAGAATCATTGTGGGCAACATAGAATTTGACAATGTATCTTTTGTGAAAGAACTTGGGCAGTTCAACCTTTTCTCAATATCACAGATTTGTGATACTCAGCATAAGGTGCTTTTTACTGAAACTGATTGTCTTGTGTTGACTCCGGACTTTAAAATGCCTGAAGAACATCAAATTCTTCTTAAAGTTCCCAGACAACACAAAATGTACAGTTTTGATATGAAAGCATCTAATCCTGCAAAAGGTGCTACCTGTTTAATTGCAAAAGCTACATTGGATGAATCTAAGTTGTGGCACAGAAGGTTAGGCCATGTGAATTTCAAAAATATGAATAAACTTGTGAAGAATAACCTTGTGAGAGGTTTGCCTTCAAAATTGTTTAAAAATGATCATACCTGTGTGGCTTGCAACAAGGGAAAACAACATAGGGCATCCTGTAAGGTTAAATTAGAAAGATTAATCACTGAACCTTTGCATACCTTACATATGGATCTTTTTGGCCCTACATCTGTCCATAGTATAAATCATGCATGCTATTGCCTTGTCATTACAGATGATTGTACTAGATATTGTTGGGTGTTCTTTATGTCTAGGAAGGATGAAGCTACCCCTTTGATTCAAAATTTCATTAGACAGATTGAAAACCTTATTGATAAACGAGTCAAAATCATTAGGAGTGATAATGGCACTGAATTTAAAAACAAGAGCATGCTAGATTTTTGTGGTAATAAAGGAATTAAGCAACAATTCAGTAATGCAAGAACTCCTCAGCAAAATGGAGTTGCTGAGAGAATGAACAGGACACTTATTGAGGCAGCTAGGACTATGCTTGCAGATTCACTTTTACCTACTACATTTTGGGCTGAAGCAGTCAGCAATGCCTGCTACATCTTTAATAGGGTTAGAGTGACTAAGCCTCAAAATAGAACTCCTTATGAGCTTATGTTTGGCCACAAACCAGTTGTTAGCCATATAAGACCTTTTGGGTGTCATGTTACCATTCTTGATACTCTGAGTGTTCTTGGAAAATTTGAAGGAAAGTCTGATGAAGGGTTCTTACTTGGGTATGCATTAAACAGTAAAGCCTTTAGGGTTTACAATTTAGTATCCAAGAAAGTAGAAGAAAATCTGCATGTAAACTTTCTTGAGGAAAAACCCAATGTCAAGGGAATTGGTCATAGGTGGATGTTTGATATTGATTATTTGACTGATTCTATGAATTATGTTCCTGTCTCCAAGGAGAATCAAATTAACCCTATTGCAGGTACCCAAGAAGCTACTAACATTGCAGGTACCAAAGATTCTTCAAATTCAGGGAACATTGATGATATGGCTGAGCTTGTTGTGATTCCCTCTACAGAGAACAAGTCTGATGCAGGTGAAGCAGTAATCAAGGATTCTTCACCTCAGAAAACAGACTCTGAAGTTAAGTCTGGCAAAGTCAAATCCCCTAGCATTACCAGTACTTCACTTTTTAAGTCTGGTAGTGATGTTCTACCAGACCTTACTTCAAATGCTGAATGTACTGATTCTAAGATGCCAGAACTTGAAGTATTTCCTAATCCTAATGAAGGTGTTTTTGATGGGGCTTCCTATGATGAAGGAGGTATTATTACTGATTTCAACAACTTACCCACTGAAGTGGAAGTAAGTCCAACCCCCACTCTCAGGATCCACACCATTCATCCCAAAAACCAAATAATTGGTAACCCCAAGTCTGCTGTTCAAACAAGAAGTAGAGTGCACCATCAGTCTGCTTCTCTTGCACTCATTAGCCTGATCAAGCAACAACTAAGGGTCAACCATAAGGACCAACAACATTGCTTATTTGCTTGCTTTCTTTCTCAAAGTGAACCCACTACAGTTTCTGAAGCTTTAGGGGAGGAAAGTTGGGTAGAAGCCATGCAAGAAGAGTTGTTGCAGTTCAAGCTACAGAAAGTATGGGTTCTTGTAGACCTACCTTATGGAGCTAAAGTTATTGGTACTAAATGGGTCTTCAGGAATAAAAGGGATGAAAGAGGGGTAGTTGTAAGGAACAAAGCAAGGTTGGTAGCCCAAGGATACAAACAGGAGGAGGGCATAGATTATGATGAGGTTTTTGCTCCTGTGGCAAGGATTGAAGCTATCAGGTTATTTTTGGCCTATGCATCATACATGGGATTCAAGGTATATCAGATGGATGTCAAAAGTGCTTTTCTTTATGGCACTATTGAAGAAGATGTGTATGTACATCAACCTCCTGGCTTTGAGGATCCTGCTAATCCCAATCAAGTGTATAAGGTTATTAAAGCTCTGTATGGTCTTCATCAGGCTCCTAGAGCTTGGTATGAAACTCTTTCAGAGTTTCTTGAAGAACATGGATACATCAGGGGTGTAATTGACAAGACATTATTTATCAAGAGAGATCAGAAGGATATTATTCTTGTCCAAATTTATGTGGATGATATCATTTTTGGATCCACAAGAAAGTCTTGGTGTGATGAATTTGAAGGTTTAATGAAAAGCAGGTTTGAAATGAGCTCAATGGGAGAACTTACATTTTTCTTGGGATTGCAAGTTAAGCAAAAGGATGATGGACTTTTTATTTCTCAAGACAAGTATGTTGCAGAAATTTTGAAAAAGTTTGAATTCTCAAATGTGAAGGCAGCAGTCACTCCCATGGAGAACAAAGTGCCTTTAACAAAGGATGAAGATGCTGCTGATGTGAATGTGCATCTTTACAGATCCATGATAGGTTCCCTCATGTATCTTACTGCTTCTAGACCTGATATTATGTATGCAGTTTGTATTTGTTCACGTTTTCAGGTTCAACCAAAGACTTCACATCTTTATGCTGTGAA
The DNA here is from genome assembly GCA_021014915.2 of Artemisia tridentata subsp. tridentata. NCBI lineage: Eukaryota > Viridiplantae > Streptophyta > Magnoliopsida > Asterales > Asteraceae > Artemisia > Artemisia tridentata. Next base: position 403,156,099 of record CP139505.1, on the reverse strand, counting down.
GAGAATCTTTAGGTACTTAAAGGGCAAACCAAATTTGGGTCTTTGGTATCCTAAGGAGTCAGCTTTTGATCTGACAGCTTATTCAGACAGTGACTATGCTGGTGCAAGTCTGGATAGGAAATCAACAACAGGAGGTTGTCAGTTCCTTGGAAGGAGGTTAATATCTTGGCAATGCAAGAAGCAGACGATTGTGGCTAATTCAACTACTGAGGCTGAGTATGTAGCAGCTGCTCATTGCTGTGGACAAGTTTTGTGGATTCAGAATCAGATGCTGGACTATGGTTTGAATTTTATGAATACTGTTATCCACATAGATAATAAGAGTACTATCTGTATTGTTAAGAATCCAGTATATCACTCTAAAACTAAGCATATAGAAATAAGGCATCACTTCATTAGGGATTGCTTTGAAAAGAAGTTGATTAGAGTGGAGAAAATACATACAGATTTTAATGTTGCTGACCTGTTAACTAAGGCATTTGATGGTCCTAGGTTCAATTACCTGGTAGTCAACATTGGTATGATGAACCCCTAGTTTGAATTAAGGGGAGGTTTGGCCTAAGGGGAGGTCAAACTGTGAAGTATGTAAAATATGAATACTTACCAGCATTTAGGTTATTTTTAAGTTTTGTAGTTTTGATTTTAGTTTTGTTAATGATTTGATAAAAAAAAAAAAAAAAAAAAAAAAAAAAAAAAAAAAAAATTTGGTTTGTTTTATCTATATCTTTTATTTCTTTTATAGGCAATGCTGGATTAAGTATATTTTCACAAGTTATTGAGTGAGATTATTGGAACTTCTCACTTGGTGAAGGTGCTTTGCACTAACACATCAAAAGGTTATCAGTCCACCTTGTCTCATCAACACAAGGACTGGCTAATCCTGAGCAAACGGCTAACAGGTAAAGATTGCTCAAATCCGTTTATGGCTGACAATTTGCCAAAAATTGTATGGTACTCAACTCACCATATCTAAGATAAGTGAAGAGTTGGCTAGCCCACAAGGTTATGGCTTGTGGTAAAGGCTGTGGAAAACCATAAATGGTAATCAATTCACCATGATAAGGTGCTTTTCCATCAAAGAATTGACTAGTCCAGAAGCAAACGGCTTTTGGTAAAGACTTAACAAATCCGTTGATAAGCTGATGATTTGCTTAAAATCATATGGTTATCAGTGTACCATGGTCTTACACACCAAAACATTTGGCTACTCCAGTAGTAATGGCTATTGGTAAAGAGACATCAAATCCATTAAATTTCAATGATTCACCTCTCACAGGTGTTAACACACCTGGAAGTGATGAGAATAGCTATGAAACTTAATATGAATTGATGTACATATAGTCATTGTTGCTGCCAAGTCCATATCAGAAGAGCTTATCAAGATTCAAGCTGCTAGAAAGGAACAAGACCTAAATACATTTCAAGGTGTTCAAGATTCAATCCTCAGAAGGCTAAATCAGAAGAACTTGAAGTTCATGAAGCATGAAGATCAAGTTAGGGGAGGATTGTTGGGAATTATGATGCATATCAAGAACAGACTACTTAGGTCTGGTAGTTTACTACTTAGGTCTGGTCGTTTACTGAGTTAGGTCTGTTTGTGATTTAGGTCTGGTTATGTAAAGTTAAGTCTGGTAGTACATGTTAAGTCTGGTTGACTTATAAAGTCTGGTCTGGTCGTGAAGATAGGAAAGTTTGTTAGAGTTATATTAGGAAAAGATACAATGCGTGTATGTATCTTTATAGAAGATTTGTGTATATCTTCTGTGTCATCTAGGGTTTCCTTGTGTTATAAAAGGATCCCTAAAGTTTGTTAGTAAACGTGTGTGAGTTGTACGAATTGATAATAGTGAATATCAATATACGAAGTTAGTGATATTCCTGCTTGTGTTCTAAATTGTTCTTGTTAAGATTCCGCATTAACATTAACAATCACTTAGGGTTTCTCACTTAGATTGGTTCGGATTTATCCTAACCATCTACTAGGTATTCAAAACTACTTAGTGATCCATATACAATTTGTGGACCAACAACAACTACAATGGATTATCTCTATTGATCCAATTGTAAGAGGTCAAGCCTCTGTGTATGTGGATGATGAGTCTCTCAGTGTAGAAGAGAAGACAGCCAAGCTAGAAGAATTCATCACCAAAAAGTATAGAGAAGAAGCCTTAAATGATGTATTTCAACAGATCATGCAGTATAAGAAGAAAGGGTTTAAATTGCCACATGATCAGAAAGAGCAGATGAAATTCTTCAAGTTATATCTGAAAAGGTCAGCAAATTGGAAGGATCATCAACTCAAAAGAAAATCATTTGAAGAGTTGCAGCATCTATACATTGAAGCATACAAGAAGAACCACTGCACTCCTCCTGAACACACACAAGAAAGCTCTTCAAAGAAGAAGGAAGATGCTCAGAAGAAAGAAGTAGCAAAATTGGACACAGAGCAAGTAAGTAAAATGTTGATTACTTTGCCTACTATCATTCATGCTGATCCAATTAGGTCTAGACACCCTATAATTGATTGGGAAATACACCATGATAGATTTGGTAAGTCATGGAAAATATCAAGGGTTGGGGGACAGTCTGCTATCTTCAAGAATTTTGAAAATCTAGTTAGAGCATCTGACAGAGCAGATTTAGAGGAATTGTGGAATCTAGTGCAGATTAGGCTAGCCACAAATTCTAGCAATGATGTTAAGGAACAAGAATTATGGGTTGAATTCAATAGGATGTATGATCCTGATCCCAAAGATGATTATTGGAAGTTTCCATATTATGATCCCACTACAACCTGGGAATTCCTAAGTCATTGCAGCATTCATCATTTGTACACATCAAGTGGAATTGAACTCTTCATGTTGGCTGAGAAAGAGTATCCACTTAGTTATGAAGTGCTCTCAACTATGATCTCTAAGAGATTAAGGTGTGACAAAGATGATGAAAACTCAGAAATTGTTCAAAGTTTGCTAAAGAGCATATTTGAACAATGTGAAAGAAAAAGGAAGGATAGGAAGTAAAGGTTTTTGGAAGAGTTCTCAAATCCTCAAGGTATGTATTTTATTCATCAGAAACTTGTGTATTTTAATGGAAATAACAAGTTTAGGGGAGGATTGTTGGGAATAAAATGATCAAAGTCAAAGAGCCTGCCAATGATGAGAAGAGCCTGCTAGTTGATTTTGAACAAGTACGAAGATGTTCTACCAGTACCTTCTGGGTAGAAGGTACTGCTAGCTAATGAAGAGCCTGCCAAGCTTATGTCAAGTCGATTAGATATTTTGTAATAGATATTTAGTTGAATTATTAGTCTTTGTACATTGTTATACGTTATGTAGAAGTAGATTAGTCTTCTGTGTTGACAGAAGAATATATCAGAGTGTACATGGGTAGTTGTATTTAATTGTAGGCGCCAATATAGTCAAAGTATAGTATAATACTCATCTACTTGACAACATGTAATAAGATATCCTTATCTTATAAAAGGATATCTTAGTCACTTCTTCATGCATGCATCTTACACACAACTAATAACCATAAACCAAACTACCTCTCAAGTAACTTAGTTACTTCGAATCACAAATCCTTTTACAATCTTAGATTCAAGATTACTTTGTAATCCCGGTGATACTTAGATCATCCGTATTATTTCATCAATAATATTGAATCGTTTTGTGCTAACCAAAGTTGTGTTCTTTGTTCATTGCATTCACTCATTTACTTAAACTCACCACCTTGTGTTCTTTTAAAGTGTGTTGTAGTAGATTCCGCATGCTAAACACATTCAATACATAAATATCTCAATCGAACAAACCAAAACGTTCCACAAGTGGTATCAGAGCCTGGCTTGATATTTATTAATTTAAAAGAAAAATGGATGTTGAACATATTCAGACAAATGTTGCAGCTAAACTTCCATTACTGAAACAAAATGAGTTTGAAATGTGGCGACTCAGGGTTGAACAATACTTTCAAGTGCAGGACTATGCACTTTGGGAGATCATTGAACAAGGCAATTCATTTAAACCCCAAATCACCACATCAACAGTAAATGATGCTCTTGTAACAACAATACAAAACCAACCATCAAATGCAGATGAAAGAATTCAGAAGAAAAATGATCTAAAGGCAAGGAGTATGTTACTGATGACTATTCCAAATGATCAACTTCTGATCTTTAACAAATACAAAGATGCCAAAACCCTCTTTGAAGCTATTGTGGCTAGGTTTGGTGGCAATGATGCTACCAAGAAAACCCAGAAAACACTTCTCAAACAACAATTTGAGAACTTCACAGCCACAACCAATGAGTCTTTGGACAGTATGTTCAATAGACTTCAGAAGCTTGCAAGTCAGTTAGCCATCCATGAAGTGATGATAACTCAAGAAGACCTAAACTCTAAATTTCTTAGGAGTTTACCTTCAGAATGGTCTATGCATGTCATTGTATGGAAGAACAAGTCAGATATTGACCAGATGAGTCTCAATGATCTCTACAACAATTTCAAAATTGTAGAACATGAAGTAAAGAAGACTACTGGGTCAAGCTCAGGAAATATGGCATTTGTTTCATCCCCAAACATCTCAAAGGTTGATAATGAAGACAAAAGTGGCAGAGAAGAAGGTACTGCCAACACAACCTTTGGTACTGCTAGTACTTCTAGTAGTACCAAATCCATTTTAGATGAATCAATTGGATGTGCTTTTCTTACATCTCAACACAATGGGTCTGTATTAACATTTGAAGACCTTCAAGAGATTCATCCTGATGATCTTGAAGTGATGGACCTAAAGTGGCAACTTTCACTTTTAAGCATAAGAGCTAAGCAGTTGATGATGAGGACTGGCAAGAAGATACTGATAGATGGAAGTGAGCCTGCTGGCTATGATAAGTCAAAGGTGGAGTGTTACAACTGCCACATGAAAGGTCACTACTCTAGAGAGTGTAGAAGACCTAAGAGGCAGGATGACAGAGGTAGAGGGTTTGACAACAGAAGTAAAGAAAGCTTTGAGAAGAGAGGAAGCTTTGAAAGCAAGAGTAAGGTTGTTGAAGTTGCTGAGCCAAAAGCAATGGTTGCTATAGATGGCATGGGTTTTGATTGGAGTTTCATGGGTGAAGATGAGTCAACTTCTGATGAATTGGCTTTGATGGCATTCTCCACCCCTGAGGTACAAACTATCAAATGTTCTAATGATTGTGAATTTCTTAAAGAATTAGAAATCATAAGAAAAGCTTATGATACAGAAGTCTTAGAACACAGAAAAACCCAACAAACATTATTTGACCACAAGTGTGGTATGTCCAAGCTAGAAAAACAAATCACTCACTACAGAGAAAATGAACTTACCTTTACTGATGCCAAAAATGCTCTTCATAGACAAATATTTTTGAAAGATACAGAAATAGAAATGGTAAGGACTGAGTGCACTAAAGTGACATTAGCTAGAGACAATATTCAACTGACTGTTACTAAATTGGAAAATGCTTCTGAGTGTACTAGGAGCATAGTAGAGAATCAGATGAATAAGAGAATAAAATCAGGGATAGGATACAACAAATGTCCACCTCCTTATAGAGGAATTCCTTGTCCTCAAGGTAGTGATCTTGCTGCATCAGGTTTACATGAATTTATTACCAAACCATTAGTTAAACCTGTAGAGATAAGTAAACCTTCTGAGAGTGCTAAGAATGTCTCACTCTCCAAGGTGCTCACTGAGAAGAGACCAGATGTCCTAATTATTGAGGATTGGGTATCTGATGATGATAAAGATGAGACTATTCCTATCAAAGGAATCAAAGTAGGACCAACCAGTCCTAAGAAAGTAGAAGTTAAAGCTAAGGCTAAAGCTGTTTTGAAGACAGTTGAAAGTTGTACAAATTGTAATAACAAACCTAGGGGAAGCCAAAGAAATTGGAATAACCTTAAGTCACAACAATTAGGTGATGACTTTGTTATGTTTAATAAGGCTTGTTATTATTGTGGTAACTTTAATCATCTTCATGCTTATTGTAATAAATGGGTTTCTGGGAGTAAATAAAAGTCTAAAACAGATATTACTCACCCCAGAAAAAGTTTTGTTAAGTCTAACACCACAAATGTTAAACATACTGTTAGACAAGATAAGCCTGTTATTGCAAAACCAACTGATAAGGGTACAAGAAACACCTTTAAATATGTACCAAAAGTTGAGAAGAGTCCTATTCAAAAGATAAATGTGGTCAAAACAAAAGTTTTGAGTCCAAAAACCAAAGGTCCTGCTAGACCAAAAGGTCCTGCTAGACCAAATGGTACTGCCAAAATTGGTACTGATAGACCAAAGACCACACAATGGATTAGAAGGGAAAGTGCTGTTAATTCCTCAGCATGTTGGATTTGGAAACCAATCCAATCAAAAGGTGCATCAACAATCCTGAAAAGGTTTGACTTCATTGATGCAAGAGGCAAACCCAAGTCTGTCATGGCTTGGGTACCCCAAGGAAACTAATATGTTTATTCATGTGTAGGAACATTCAACTGATATTGAAGATCAAGGATTTGTTGATAGTGGGTGTTCAAGGCACATGACAGGCAACATGTCATTCCTCTCAGACTTCAAAACTTTTGATGGAGGATATGTTACCTTTGGGGGAGGAATAAAAGGAAAGATCACTGGTAAAGGTACTATCAAAACCAGTAAAATAGATTTTGAAAATGTGTATTTTGTGAAAGAACTTCAGTTTAATCTTCTTAGTGTCTCACAAATGTGTGACAAAAAGAACAATGTTCTATTTACTGACAATGGATGTATGGTTCTTTCTTCTGATTTTAAGATGCCTGATGAGAGTCAGATCCTTCTTAAAATTCCAAAAAGGAACAATATGTATGTTGTCAATTTAAATAGAACATTGTTCTTTTTGTCACACATTTGTGAGACACTAAGAAGATTAAACTGAAGTTCTTTCACAAAATACACATTTTCAAAATCTATTTTACTGGTTTTGATAGTACCTTTACCAGTGATCTTTCCTTTTATTCCTCCCCTGCTTCTGTTACATTTATGATTTATAGAATAAATTTTTTTACCTTTTTGACTTGAGGGGATGGATCAATTTGGGTAATTACATAGTGCGGGTCAAAATTAGGCAACTTGACCCCAAATACTTTCTTACCGAAAGTATTAATCTTTTGATATCCAATATACACTTTTGGCAAATTTTGACCCATTCGACTTGTTACCTCTAAATCTATTATTATTTTTCACATATTTTTTTACAGATCTGATTTGTAATCACATATTGTTTACATATCTGTTGTATGTTGCCATTGCTGGAAACCACCGTCCACTGCTGCTGTTGCCGCCGAGTTTGTTCCACCGGAATCTGCTGCTGCCGCCGGTACTAGATGGTTTCTTTTTCATAGTGGTTGGTAAATTTTGTTATAAAAGTTATTGTTATTTTGTTTTGTGAGTTCATGTAATTTGTTTTATAAAGTTAGTGTAAAATTTGTATAGAGTTTATGTAAATTTGTTATAAGGTTTATATAAATTTCGTTATAATGTTTTCGTTTTTTCATGTAAACCTATTTGTGTATATTTTTTTTATAAAGGTTTGTTTACTTCTGTATTTTGATGTGTATATTTGTTTGTGAATTTAGATTAAATTTGGTTAGTCAGTTATGATTGTAAATTGTTGCTAAAGCTTTTACTTTTTTTGAAATTTGAAATATTGTGAAAAGATTGAATTGGTGTAAACGAGTAAGCAGCAAACTAATTAAGGAAATTGTTGAAAAGATTGAATTGTTGTAAACGAGTATTTTTACTAAGCAGTAAACTAATTAAGGAAATATGATTATAATTTTCCAATGAAATTTGAATGGCTATTGAATTGCATAGGCTGTAAACGAATTAAGGAAACAACTAAATGTTTTCATATGTTCTTTGCATCGATGGGCTTTGGAAAGTATTCAATATGAAATCTTGAAATGTTAGGGTGCGTTTGGTATGCTGCTACGAATCACAATCGGTATCGGTTTCGGTATAAGATGAGTCTCTCACCTATGATAGATTCATACCTCCCATCTTGAACTCCTATGGAGTATGGATAATATCCATATTTCATTCCCATATAATGTGGGTCACTCATCTTAACCAAACACTTAGAATCATTACCACTATGATTCCCTCATTCCCATAGGGGATACCAAACGCACCCTTAATTCTTTGTGCCAATGTCAACTATACACAATGGAAATGCGAAGTTGCAAACTGTACCATTAAAACACACGATGAAAATGCAATAAGGAAACTATTGTCAATTATACAATGTCAAATACACCTAATGGAAATTATTAATTTTATACATGGAAATACACTATTACTCTTAAATGCAACCGAAATCAGTTTTATCTATGAATTGAATTTTTAGAGCCGTATTTTTGGAATATGTTGAGCTCATAATTTCACCGATTTATATATGGATAAAATGTAAATGTCAAAATGTTTTCTTGATTGACAATTTACAATCAATTCTATGAATAGGTTATGCTAATTTCGTTTATGAGAGTCTATAAAACCAAAAAGTAAAAAGTGAAAAGTTGAAACTAAAAAAGGAAATGTTGAAAACATATATTTCAAAAGGAAACTATTAATACACATCGAAAACCAGGTTGACCCTGGACGCTTCAAACCCGGCGGGTTGACCCGGTTTAATTTGACCCGTTTTTGACCCAACCCGTCAGGTTGACTCGGTTTAAATCGATCCGTTTTTCGACCGGAACGGTTCAACCGGTATGCATGATAATCCTCAAATCTTCAAACTTTTATTATTTTTCGTTTATAACCATAAACTTTTTTTTATCACTAAACGATATGTCGCTATAAAATCCCGTTGCTATGCACGGGTACTCGTCTAGTATTCCTAAAAGAATTACTCCGTACTATTCTTCCTTCCTGACATTCGATTTAATAAAAGCTAAATTAATAAGTTTGACTTTACTTCTATTTGTTTCATACGGCAGTAAAGAAAAGAAAGAAAGATTGTCTTGCTTAATTCGTTTGACGCAAGCAAATTTATTTTATTTAATCATTAGTGACGTGTACTAGCATACACATATTCTTGTGACGTGTATGTATGCAACAATAGAGATCAACTCACTATAGTTGATTGGTTCGTGTGTTCGTGATCAAGATCAAGACTTGGCGTTTATCTATTTTTCAATAGATTCGAGGTTAGTATTTTATGTATTTTAATTATGTGTTTTAATTCATAACGTTAAACATAGATCCATCCGCTGCGTACTCGTGGTATTGATGGTTTAATCAATATGAAATCTCGACAGTGGCATCACGAGCCATCTCGTTTGGTGTTATGGGTTACACATAGAGTCGCTTGCTACGCTAATTAAACACATATATTAATTGTTATGACAATAACATACATTATTGTCATTTAATTAAATCTTGATCTTGTTTAATTATTAATGGTTAATAAGACTTAAAAGGGGTTAGGAAAATTAAAAAGATTATTGTAACATGTACTTCTTCTTTTTCTTTTCCAATCTTAAGGCTTACGCGGTCATTAGTAATGACGTCTGTGGTCCACAAGGTACCTAGCTCGAAAACTTGTGGGAGCCTTAGATTCTCCAATTGGGGAAGACTCATTCTTGAGTTTTGGAGCATTACTTGTTTTACTGCTTTCCATTAGAGTCTGTGATGCGTGGTTTTGCTACCTTACAATAGGTTTTACCTCTCGAGGGATCTCAAGAGGCTTGCAATCCCCACCAGGCAGTGTACCTGACCGATGTAGTATAGTGTAGTGGTAAGTACCGGGGGATTGATCGTTCTCTAGGGGAATAGTGTCGTTAGGATTAAAAAACTACTCTAATAGGTCTAAGGGTGAGGGAAGATTCTTTTTGTATTTTTTATATTTTTTTAAAAGCAAGTAAAATCTCGGGTTTGAAGGAGTGGGCGGAATTAGTTGCTAGTCAACTAACCCAAATAACTACAATTGCAAATAAAATAAAATAACTGAAATTAAAAAGGTTGTGGAACTTATATGGAGAGAAATGTGTTTACTTAGATTTCCTTACTCCCTAACTATCTTTTACCGGTTGATTAGTGTGTATTAATTGCGTGGATGACGGGTGTATTCCTTAATACCAATCGTGGGGTGGCGTACGTACTTCCCCAACTCTATAAGCTCCTACTTCACTCCTATGTCGAGCCGGCTAAGAAGCTCCTAACATGGGATCACTAGAATTCGCTCATGCATTAAATACAACCAGAAAAACCTTAGTACGCATTGGTTCATGTTTCTTAAGACGTTCAAGCAAGTTACCGTATAGGAGGTTAGCCAGTTTTCTTAAGCCTAACATCGATAAACAATCATCCAATACAATTAATAACACACCAACAACCAATAATCAATAGTTAGGTTTCATTAGATCTAAGCAAACACAAGATAAATCTAGCCTAGCATGTTAAATAAAAGACAAGAACAAGATATAATCAAACAACACATAGACATATTGAATGATTAATTGATTACTTATCTTCAATTGAACATGGGAGATCCAAGGGTATAAAACCCTTAAAAGTTTTTGAAAATCGTCTTAGGGTTTCTCCTCACAAAGTTGCACACTAATGACTAAAAATTATGAGAATATATATAGAAAATCAGATCTAACGGCGTCACGCTATAGAGCTGACGCCGTCACCTCGCCGCGGTTAGGGTTTCTTGATGGCCTTCTTGACGCCGTCCCCTTTTAATCATCCAAAATCCTCTCTGGCGCGTCAAGGGTTGACGGCGTCACAATGGTGCTTGACGCCGTCACAGGTACTTTTCCAGCCAATTTTGTGACTTTGTCGTTTTCTTCACTTTTATGCTCCAAAAACGTCCAAAATGCTTCCTTTTCCAGACTTCTTCTCCAAAGTACCTAAAATGACAAAAGGAACGATTTAGGTCAATATTTGATCAAATAAATACGATTTAGGGCTTAAATGACCCCCTAAAAGCGGTACACTTTTCGCTTCGTCAAATACCCTTACATTTGAGATTTGCTTGTCCTCAAGCAAATGCGCTTTTATTCTAATCAAAATACAAGTTAGGGGTCATTTAACGTTAATATAAAAGTAATTACAACAAATAGTCGTTCCACTTTAATCATAATAAGCACGGAGATTACAGACTAGCACCTCACAAGTAGTGTTTAGATACTCACATCTCTCAGGTGTCATAAAAGTATATCTCATAAATGAAAATGAATAATATCTCTTACTACCTGTCATAGCAAATAGATTACCATAGGCTTGGGAAAGGATCAAAAACCTCCTCCACTAGGCGTAAGCACCTAAGATAAACTATCAAAGAGGGCTTTTAACGGGTTATAACGTTAGGTGTAGGGATATGATAAACACGGTTTTGTTGGATAAGGGATATTTTACTGGTGGCGAGTTAAAGATCTTGATTAATTACATGTACAATATGGCGTTGCTAAGCCAAGACTAGACTCGACTTAAGCTAATGAAAGAAATAACAAAAAGATAAAATAAACATAAAATGAAACGGGATGGTAGTCCGTATGTTTTTTCTAACTTTTTTTTTTTTTTTTTTTTGCATACACTCTTGCCCTACCATCCAAAATAATACATCATAGGGGCCTCGGTTCTCCCCTTACACTTGAACTTTTACATACTTTACAATTAACTATTCTAATGACTCGAATTAAGATAATCGAAACACTTGGAGTACTTTTAAAATATTTAGCACATATGGGGGTAATAATGTTGTTCTTCCCCATTACTCCATTACACTAGTACTTTACCCATGAGTCCCAATCGTCCCAAAACAATATGTACAAGGATATGACTCGACTTAGCAACCATGTAATCAATTAGATAATTAACTTGGGGTTTAAACAAATGTTGTCACAATAATGCACTAAAAATGAGTGCATACAAGGTAGGCTAAGGCGATTTGGGTGTACATTTAAGTGGGGTGTAAACAAATTCTTACTTTAAGTAAAATGCTTAAAGTTAGAAACGAAAAGATAGGCTCTGAGGGGTGTACTAGGGGTATCGTGTACTAAAAATGAGTAAAACGCAAAGGGTGTGGGAGAATTACTTGACCAATGTAGCCAATGTAATTATAACAAAAACACAGGTGTAAAACAATGGGTTAATCCTAATGCCTCTTATCATGTAGTAAATCTAACTACACGAATGTAGTCTCACTTGTGGCCTCGGAATGGTCCTAACGCAAGTTCTAGAATCTAAGTGTTACCGGTACACACATCATAGCATAAATGCTTTTCCTACCAATTCTAGGGGCGAACCTCACATATTTGGGGGTAGAAAATTTTTTAGTGGTACGGTTTTGTGCTAGTCATATAACTCCTATCCGTGAGACGCTCATTAAGACCAAAGTTTCACTCCTATATGTTGTAAAAAAATTTAAATTTGGCACTAAAATTGCCTTAACAGGTATTTCTCTCAGTTTTATTACACATCTACCATTAAACAAACGAAAAATCAAGCGTAATAGCATTCTCTAAGGTATCGTACTTTACCCCCCCCCCTTACACTTAAGATGAACATTATCCCCAATGTTCAAATAACAAGATGTAAAAGTAAATAAGGTAAAAGAATGAAATCAAATACTCCCCTGATTCGCTCGGTGGATAAAGAGGTAACATGGTTAGATCTTCTTCCAAGGTAATGTTGAAGCTTCAAGATTAAAGCAGCGCCAAAAGCTAGATTCCACATACATCTCCTTGTCCAAAATAACCTGTTAAACCTGAGAAAACAAACACGAAAACCTGCATAACATCGGCGGGATAAATCTGTATAAGGATATAATGCTTGTGGAATGATTATTTTGCAGATTTCTGGAGTTTATAAGTTAGAGATTTAATAAAGCATTTTATGATTCCGGAAGAAAAACAAAACTTTCAAAAAAAAATTCCAGAAAACTGTTCCTGACGCCGTCAGACTGGGGTCTGACGCCGTTAGAAGTGATCTGACAGATTTTACATGTTAAGTTTCCGGAAAATTTCTGGAAAAACTCAATCCTTATTTCCTGGAAATCCTTCAAAATATCATTATGACTCGATACAAGCATTTGACTCAAACAATTACTAATATGTATGTTAATTTAATATTGTTATGATTCATGTTCATTTGTTCTAATAAACCGATTTGGATTTCCCTTACACTTATCTTTTGCAAAATACCTTTATATGTAGTTAAGACGAAGTTAAAAACAAGATAAAGCATTTTCACAATTTAGTTTCGAACATGAATCAATAATAATAAAAATTAAACGTACATACGGAAGCAAATAAAATCAAACAAACAAATAAATAAACACACAAAGCAAATAAAGCTTGGGTTGCCTCCCAAGAAGCGCTTTTCTTTATTAACGAGTCTTGTAGCTAGACTCAAAGTCACCGTACATTACGTTTTTCCGTTTTGCTTCTCAATTGCCCCTCTAATCATCCTAACAACCTCCATATCAACTTTGTATTTAGGTCCTAGGTTCAAGCAATCTTTATAATAAAGGTTTCTCTTATTCCAAACATAGTCCATGCCTTTCTCTTTATCCTCATCATTGATGTCCTCAATCGCACCAATGTTGTCCTTGTCAAATCGAGGCACAAAACGAAATTCATTTACCCGATAAGGCATCCTATATGTGATCCTATCTATGTGATTAGAAAACTGAACCGTGCCTCTTAAACGATCATACTTTAAATTGGATGCTTCAATAAACGGCTTACCTAACACCACGTGAGATAGGCGGCAGTCAACAACACTTGCCAAATCTTCTAAGATCATGAAGTCGGTGGCAAAGGTAAAATTCCCAACAAGGATATGCATGTCCTTAATCCTTCCAACGAAGTTGCAAACTCCGCCGGGGAACTTGGGGTCTTTCCTAGGCTCAAGTGGTGTATTTATGATGTGGCTATAAAGGCCTGAGGACATCACGTTGGTTGGGGATTCACAGTCAATGTAAGCATGCTCAACGTATTGGTACCCAATCATACATGGTATCTTCACATTCCCGGGATCACCCCTCTTAATCTTTGGGTCAATTCTAACAAAAGGTGGTCGAGGGTTATCAACTAGGTTGTTATAGTAAGCAATCTCCTCCTTAGTGGGGTATTCATTGAAATAATCATCCAACCTAGGATCTACCTTCACTTCATCAAGTTTCTCAATAAACTCCTCAACCGTAAGATTATTACGTTCTAAGTAATTATCTGAGTATATGGCGGTTTCTAGGTTGTTAAAGGCATAATCAAGCTCTATATCAATCATTCTATTGAGCTCTCTGAGCTCACTAATCTCATCCTCAATTTGGCTACGCAACAAAGCCACTTCGTCAGGTGTAAGGGGTGGATTCGCGTTTTCCATAATGGCAAACTGAATAGTCAATGAAAATCTTATACGAACAAAAGCACGAAGAAAATAGATAGACTAAAAAAAAACCTAGAAAAATAAAATAAAAATCTCACTAGAAAGGAATCTAGTGAGTAGACCTAATAAAATAAAAATTCAACCTAAACAATAACTATTCCCCGGCAGCGGCGCCAAAAACTTGATGCGTGGTTTTGCGACCTTACAACAGGTTTTACCTCTCGAGGGATCTCAAGAGGCTTGCAATCCCCACCAGGCAGTGTACCTGACCGATGTAGTATAGTGTAGTGGCAAGTACCGGGGGATTGATCGTTCTCTAGGGGAATAGTGTCGTTAGGATTGAAAAACTACTCTAATAGGTCTAAGGGTGAGGGAAGATTCTTTTGTATTTTTTATATTTTTTTAAAAGCAAGTAAAATCTCGGGTTTGAAGGAGTGGGCGGAATTAGTTGCTAGTCAACTAACCCAAATAACTATAATTGCAAATAAAATAAAATAACTGAAAATAAAAAGGTTGTGGAACTTATATGGAGAGAAATGTGTTTACTTAGATTTCCTTACTCCCTAACTATCTTTTATCGGTTGATTAGTGTGTATTAATTGCGTGGATGACGGGTGTATTTCTTAATACCAATCGTGGGGTGGCGTACGTACTTCCCCAACTCTATAAGCTCCTACTTCACTCCTATGTCGAGCCGGATAAGAAGCTCCTAACATGGGATCACTAGAATTCGCTCATGCATTAAATACAACCATAAAAACCTTAGTACGCATTGGTTCATGTTTCTTAAGACGTTCAAGCAAGTTACCGTATAGGAGGTTAGCCAGTTTTCTTAAGCCTAACATCGATAAACAATCATCCAATACAATTAATAACACACCGACAACCAATAATCAATAGTTAGGTTTCATTAGATCTGAGCAAACACAAGATAAATCTAGCCTAGCATGTTAAATAAAAGACAAGAACAAGATATAATCAAACAACACATAGACATATTGAATGATTAATTGATTACTTATCTTCAATTGAACATGGGAGATCCAAGGGTATAAAACACTTAAAAGTAGCAGAAAAATCGTCTTAGGGTTTCTCCTCACAAAGTTGCACACTAATGACTAAAAATTATGAAAATATATATAGAAAATCGGATCTGACGGCGTCACGTTATAGAGCTGACGCCGTCACCTCGCCGCGGTTAGGGTTTCTTAATGGCCTTCTTGACGCCGTCCCCTTTTAATCATCCAAAATCCTCTCTGGCGCGTCAAGGGTTGACGGCGTCACAATGGTGCTTGACGCCGTCACAGGTACTTTTCCAGCCGATTTTGAGACTTTGTCGTTTTCTTCACTTTTATGCTCCAAAAACGTCCAAAATGCTTCCTTTTCCAGATTTCTTCTCCAAAGTACCTAAAATGACAAAAGGAACGATTTAGGGCAATATTTGATCAAATAAATACGATTTAGGGCTTAAATGACCCCCTAAAAGCGGTACACTTTTCGCTTCATCAGTCTGTCTTCTCTTCTGTCTGTTTTAATTGCTTATATGTTTTATTCCTTGTGACTTGTTTTACATATATGCTATTGATTTTGGAAATAAAAATAGACTAATTACTTATATCGAAACTTGTTTTTAATTAAATCGTGGGTTCCATCAAGCTATTGAGGGTGTGGATCATTACTCGAAGCTACCAGGATATAGCTTGCTGGATATCGTGAGATTTAATTATTGTCTGTTAATATACACACTTAATTCCTTGTGACCAGTTATGTGTTATGTGTGAAATTTTTTTTTACACTTAAACGGACTATAAACTATTGAAATATGATTTAATTAAATCGCGGGTTCCATCAAGCTATTGAGGGTGTGGATCATTACTCGAAGCTACCAGGATATAGCTTGCTGGATATCGTGTGATTTAATAAACTTTAACTATAAGATACCTAAAGTTTTTGTGCTTTTATTAATGATCTTTGATCAAATCAAGATCTAGGGTTTTGTGTGGTCTTTTCCCGCCCCACTACATGCTTCGGCATATGAGGGAATTATTGGAAGAACTTGGGTCTTTTGACTCATGCAGAGTACAATATAGGGTTTTTGACCATTCTTTGCCCGTGATAAAAGTACACCTAATAAGTTGAAAATTTGTTTTTTGCAAACTTGTGTTACAAAGATGTATGCATGCCTCTTTGTACACAATTTTTGATACATGTTTTTGTCAAAAATTATGTGATACCCTATTTGAAATTTAAGTTTATGCCATCCAAAGTTGAGGACACTTGCACTTGCCTTTTGCTCTTCGTGGGACGTGAGTGAATTGCAACCCAAGGTGTTTATTCTCTAGCGTTAGACCTAGAGTTATTTACACATGTTCTCTAATTGGACGACTTAATCGAGTCAAGCGGTGAGATCCTTGAGCCCGAGGCATAGGATGAGACAAAACATGCATGACACTAGTAGCTTGTACTCTAGTGCCATAAGTCTCATAAATCTAAGAGTTGCACTTGTAATGCAATTGTCGCACGCCGCCTACCTCTTGTACCCACAAGACTTACCAGAGTAGTAAGCACTACCGTGATGAGTGGGAGTTCAAGAGGGTCTTAGTCTTTTAGTAAATTAATTGTTTTATTTATTAAAACATGGGTAGTTAATTTGTAAAAGAATTAATTATCGAAAATACTAAAATTTTGAAATTTGTGGTATTGTAGATGGCAGCTAATCAATCCGTCAACAATTCGATCTTCAGGTCTTTCCTCGAAAAGGAAAAACTAACTGGATCCAACTTTCTCGACTGGTATCGGAATTTGAGGATCGTCCTCACAGCCGAGGATAAGTTAACCTATGTGGAGCATCCCATACCTGCTACTAATGTTCCTCAAACTCCTGATCAGCAGGTTCCTGCTGATGTCCTTGCTGCTCACGCCCAATGGGTTAAAGCATCCAAGGACATAGGCTGTCTTATGCTCATAAGCATGACTCCAGAACTTCAAAAGAATCTGGAGCACTTTGATGCATATAACATGCTTAAGGAATTGAAGACCATGTTTGCTCAGCAAGCAGAACAGGAACTCCTTGAGACTGTGCAGGCCTTTCATGCATGTAAGCATGAGGAGGGTCAATCTGTTAGCACCTACGTTCTGAAAATGAAGGGCTATATGGACAGACTGGAACGCCTTGGTCACCCCATGTCATCTGGCCTTGCAGTGAGCTTGATTCTTACCTCTCTGAACAAGGACTTTGCTGGATTCAGACAGAATTATAATATGCAATGCATGGGGAAGACAGTGAATGAAGTGCATGCAATGCTTAAGCTGCACGAACAAGGGCTTCCTAAGAAAGATGCTACCCCTGCTTTACTTGCTATAAGAGCAGGAAGGATCCAGAAGAATAAGAACAAGAAGCCGCTGAATGGTGCTCAGGGTAAGAATCATGGTAAAGGCAAGGCTAAGCTTGCTTATGCCCCCAAGGCCAAGATTCCCCCTCCACCTAAAAAGGAGCATCCTGCTAAGGACACTGAGTGTCATCATTGTCATCAGACTGGACACTGGAGGAGGAATTGTCCTGCCTATTTAGCCGAGTTGATGCAGAAGAAGTGCAATGTGGCTGGCAATGCTAGCACATCAGGTATCTTCGTCATAGAACTTTATACTTTTCCTCATAAATCTTGGGTATATGACACTGGTTGTGGTACTCACATCTGTAATACTACTCAGGGTCTCAGGGGAAGTAAGAAACTGAAGCCAGGAGCTTTGAGCCTGTACGTGGGAAATGGAAACCGTGCAGCCGTTGAAGCTATCGGAAGTTTTGATTTATACCTTCCTAGTGGTTTAATTATTGTGTTAGACAATTGTCATTATGCTCCTAGTATTACTAGGGGTATTGTTTCAGTTTCTCTTTTGAAAGACAAGGGTTTTACTCATTGTTTTACAGATATTGGTATTTCAGTTTCAATGAATAACGTGTTTTATTTTAATGTTGTTTCTAGGAATGGTATTTTTGAAATTGATATGCATGATTCTGTTTTGAATGATTGTTCTATGTATTTTGTTAATAGTAAAAGATCCAAGCGTAACTTGGACTCTACATTCTTGTGGCATTGCCGACTTGGGCACATCAACAAGAAACGCATTGAGAAGCTGCAACGTGATGGGCTTCTTAAATCAACTGACCTTGAGTCTTTTGATAAGTGTGAATCTTGTGTGTCTGGGAAGATGGCAAGAAAGCCTTTTCCGCATAAAATGGAGAAAGCTACAGATCTGCTTGGACTCATACATTCTGATGTATGTGGCCCTTTTAGAACTGTGTCAAAACAAGGATACAGCTATTTCTTAACTTTCACTGACGACTTTAGTCGATATGGTTATGTTTACTTGCTTAAACATAAACATGAAGTCTTTGAAACTTTCAAAGTATTTCAAAGTGAAGTTGAGAATCAACTTGGTAAGACCATAAAGGCTTTACGGTCTGACCGTGGAGGCGAATATATGAGTCAAGAGTTTATAGATCATCTTAAGAAGTGTGGGATTGTCTCACAACTCTCTTCTCCACGTACACCACAACATAATGGTGTATCTGAGAGAAGAAATCGAACCCTGCTTGACATGGTAAGATCTATGATGAATCAAACAACTCTACCAATGTCCTTTTGGGATTATGCTCTTGAGTCTGCTGCACGCATTCTAAATATGGTTCCATCAAAGAAGGTTGAAAAGAAACCATATGAACTATGGCATGGGATGGTACCTAATCTGTCTTACTTAAAGGTCTGGGGTTGTGAGGCATTCGTGAAACGTGATACGCCTGACAAACTTGAGCCAAGATCTATTAAGTGTATCTTTGTAGGATACCCAAAGGAAACAATGGGTTACTACTTCTACTACTGATGTGTCGTTGTATAGGTGATTATTCCTTATCAAGTTTTAAATTTATATTTTGCCGACTTAACCTATAACAACACTAACGGGCAGTGTACCCGATCAATGTAGCCTAGCTGGTAAGTAGGGTGTCGATCACTAAGAGTGAGATTTCTAATATACTAGTTCTAAAGGTATTCGACTCTACTAAATTAATCCTAAACTAAAGCAAAGGGGGGTTCAGCCTGAGAGACTGGCACGAGTTTGGTTTTATACTAAACTAATCAAACTAAACTAAACAAACGCTAGAAGCTTGAAGGTATCGAAAATAAGAAGAACGTGTTAACCAAGTTCAGTCATATATGATTAAGTTTTGATAAGTTTCTAAGACATGTAGTGATGGTGCTCACGACCAGGCGCGGTCTATCCTACCTCTAATTTCTTTTAGAGTCTAGATTCCATTTTAAGTCTTTTTGACTGACTAATCCTGTTACAATTAATCAGAACCCGCATAAAGCTGCTTAATGATTACCATGTTTATATATTATTTAACCCTTAAGGGGCTTACATTAATCATGCAAACGATATTAATGAAGTAATTGTGCGAGCCTAAGGTCGACAAGGCACGATAAACTAATAAAGTAATCAAAACGAAGACTAAGCAACCAATCGAATTAGAAACTAATTAAACCATCTAATAATCATAAACTTGGCTAACACCTAAGGGTATTAGCCCATAATCTCTGTAACAAAATACAAAAATATAATCAAGACGAATAGAGTATTAAACATAAAGAATATGATACGCTAACCGAATGATTAAGTAGTATAACAATGATAAGAGATGTTCTTCAAGTATAATTGGGTCTTCAAGGGTGATCTTCTGCTGTTTTGAGAGGCTTTGATCGTCTAGGAATGGCCCTAAGGGTTCCCAAAGATGCCCTAATTCGTTAATGAGTTCGGTATTTATAGATTCTGAAATCTGGGTCGATACGGCGCATCTAGAGAGTTAGATGCGCCGCATCTATAAGTAAACGTAGCCTCCAAGTCTGAAACTGACCCGATATGGCGCATCTATAAATCTGATATGGAGCATCTCCCAATACGGCGCATCTAAAGACCTGATGCGCCGCATCTCTTTCAGATATAGGTAGATCTCCTTTTTCTCTTTCCGTGGCCGCTTGAATCAACTAAAACAGAGTCCGGATGAAGATTTTATGGCCAAAATACGAAAGCATCTTCAAGTGTCGACTTGTAATCTTGACTTCTTCATTAAGCTTCTAATCTCCACTTGATTTCTTGGTAAGGATTGTGTATGGCCGATACGGCGCATCGGATTGGTCCGATGCGGCGTATCAAGGTAACTTCGCGTGGGGTCCAAGATTATTATATTCCAGAATATTCGTACACCGCCTTAAGATGCGGTGTATCTTCAATCTCTTATGCGGCGCATGTTCTCTTGTATCTTGGATCATCTTTTGGTGAAGTCTTGAGAGTGATACGTTGTAGGTATGAAATGTAATGCGGCGTATCTGGAGTAGAACAAGTTGGTTCTTCTTCGTTGACCAAAGTTTCATATGCGACGCATGATAACATCAGATGCGGCGCATGCTTCAAAGTCAGGCAATGGTCTTTAATCTCTTCAATTCAGCAGACTTTTCCAATCTTGATCATTTTGCTCCATTTTATGTCCATAATAGCTAACTTTCACCAAATGCTTGTTTATAACTGAGAATTACAAAAGTAGGCGATTAAGTATCAATTCCCATAAAAAATAATACAAAAACAAGCAATATACATAGGATACATGATGCTAATAAAATGTACTTATTTGATGTCATCAACTACCCACACCTGAGCAGAAAGTATTTGTTGCTCAGTTTGCTGACTTTTTTGAGAATCGTCTCATCTCACAAGAAGCAAGTGGGAGGATCGTAGAACTTGATGAAATTCAAGAAGATACTCACCCTTTTGAAAATACTAGCCAACTTCCTGAGATGGTTGAACATGAAAGTGTTGAACCAGAAAGTGAAGTTATTCTTGTTCGTAGGTCCTCAAGGACAATACGTGCACCTGATCGTATGTATTTGTACATTGATTCAGAGGAGCATGGGTTAGGGGATCTCAATGAGCCCGCTAACTATAAAGCTGCATTAGCAGATTCCGAATCTGAAAAATGGCTTAGTGCTATGAACGAGGAAATGAAATCCATGAAAGACAATGAAGTCTGGGTTGAAGTTGACCTCCCTCCTAACGCTAAAACCGTTGGTAGCAAGTGGCTCTTCAAGAAGAAGACTGACATGGATGGAAAAGTACACACCTATAAAGCTCGTCTTGTGGCAAAAGGCTATACTCAAACCTACGGTGTAGATTATGAGGAAACCTTCTCGCCTGTCGCAGACATAAAAGCTATTAGGATTCTTTTAGCCATAGCAGCGTACTATGACTATGAGATTTGGGAGATGGATGTCAAAACTGCCTTCTTGAATGGTCACTTAACTGAAGAGGTTTACATGGACCAACCTGAAGGATTTGTCAATCCACAATATCCTAACCGTGTATGCAAGCTACAACGATCCATTTATGGATTAAAGCAAGCATCTAGGCAATGGAATAAAAGGTTTGACGAGGAAATCAAGAAGTATGGTTTCACTCAAAACCTTGATGAGCCATGTGTACATCGTAAGGCTAGTGGGAGTAATGTAGCATTCCTAATCTTATATGTTGATGACATATTGATCATGGGAAACAACATTCCAATGTTACAAGCTATTAAAGCCTATCTTGGAAATTGTTTTTCTATGAAGGATTTGGGTGAAGCTGCATATATTCTAGGAATCAAGATCTACAGAGATAGATCTAAGCGGTTGATTGGACTTTGTCAAAGTGCATACATTGAGAAAATCTTGAAAGGATTTAATATGGCGAATTCCAAGCGTGGAACTACCCCAATGCAAGTAAAACTTGAGTTGAGAAAATCTCAAGGACCCTCAACACCTGCAGAGGTGGAACGCATGAAGAGGATTCCTTATGCCTCGGCTGTAGGATCCATCATGTATGCGGTGAGGTGCACTAGACCTGATGTTGCGTTCGCTCAGAACTTAACAAGTCGATTTCAAGTAGATCCAGGGGAGATTAACTGGTCTGCTGTGAAGAACATACTGAAGTATCTCAGATATACTAAAGATATGTTTCTTGTTTACGGTGGAGACCCAGACAGAGAACTCAGAGTTACCTGTTATATTGATGCTGGGTGGCAGACCGACAAGGATGATACCAAGTCGCAAACCGGATACGTTTTCGTTCTAAACGGAGGCGCAGTAGTCTGGAAGAGTGCCAAGCAAAGCATTACAGCGATGTCTTCTACAGAAGCTGAATACACTGCTGCTTCAGAAGCTGCAATGGAAGCTATTTGGATAAGGAAGTTTATTGATGAGCTTGGAGTAGTCCCCACCAATAAAGAACCTATGGAAATGCTATGTGACAACACTGGAGCATTAACTATCGCCAACGAGCCTGGAGCTCAGAAAGGCGCCAAACATTACAAAAGGAAGGTTCACTATCTCCGTGAGGTTATCGCAGATAATGAATTAGTACTTAACAAAGTTCACACAGATGACAACTTAGCTGATCCGTTTACTAAGGCGTTGCCTTTGAACAAGCATGTTGAACTTGCTAGTGGTATTGGACTTCGTTCAGTTAGTAGTCTCATGTAAATCTGTTTTGATTTTAGTATTTGGATAATGGGATATGTAAAACATTTATTATTTTGATGATTAATATACGTGGTACTTGAGTTATTCATTCATATATTAATTGTGTCATATACTTGCATGTTTAATCCATAAGTAATTTATTACTTTAAATTGTCCATTGTCGATCAATAATATGGGAGTATTGTTGAATTAAGGCAAATGTGAGAGATTGGTTATATTCTTTGAATACTAAGGATGTGTCCGCCAAACTCACATGTTATCCACGTGCTTTGGATATTGGATTTCCCCAAACCCACGAGTCATCACTTTATGGATCGGCGTCATTAAGTGATATCTCGCAAATGGTTATTTTATTTGTCCTCTGACTTGAGATGCAAGCAGGTCTTGCATGTGTGGATCTTTCTTCTTGACTGTAGTCAAACGCTATCCTGAACAAGGTAGTTATAAAGGCTATTCTCAGAAGTTGGTTGAAGCACATGAATGACACGTGTAGTCAAAATAGAATTTGTTCCTCCACTTGTCTTCTGGAGTATGATACTACTGGGCCCCTCGCTGAATTAATCAGATGTTTGCATGGCCGTGCCCAAAGTGTAAATCAAGATGATGCTTGTTTTACGTTTGGTAATCTTGATTAATTTCTAAAACGAGAAACAGAATAGTTGAACAATATGGAATGACTTTGATCCATATCCATAGTTCAACAAGTATCTGAAACAAAAGGATGATTTAAAATTGTAAACCATTTAACTGAGCTGCTTTTCGAAACCACACTCAGGTATTTCTGGGAGCAATGCGGTGTTGCTAGACGCTTAGCATTGTTAGTATATATTATTGATTATGACGATCGCAAGTGGGAGCTATTGGTTGTGCTCTCGTCAAAACGATATTTATACGGCCGGGAATACGTGAGCATATTGGGGCATACACGTATACACCGAAGAATATGTATTTATTAATATAAGTAATATATTAAACGTTATATATTAATTATATTATGTTTCATAATGGTTAAAGGGCCAAAGAGGGAAAAGAATTATTTGCTTGGAGTTTAAGTTAAATTAATTAATATCTAGTTTTCATATTAATTAACTTAAGGACTTAAACGCAAAGATGGAATATTCTAGGAGGGGAGGTAAGTGTCGGTTTTAGAAACTTAAGTGGTGTTAGACTCAAACTTGGAGGATAAGTTGGAGGCTATATAAACATCCCTTGAAATCCTTAAACACTCGACACATATTACTAATTCCTAAAAGAATTACTCCGTACTATTCTTCCTTCCTGACATTCGATTTAATAAAAGCTAAATTAATAAGTTTGACTTTACTTCTATTTGTTTCATACGGCAGTAAAGAAAAGAAAGAAAGATTGTCTTGCTTAATTCGTTTGACGCAAGCAAATTTATTTTATTTAATCATTAGTGACGTGTACTAGCATACACATATTCTTGTGACGTGTATGTATGCAACAATAGAGATCAACTCACTATAGTTGATTGGTTCGTGTGTTCGTGATCAAGATCAAGACTTGGCGTTTATCTATTTTTAAATAGATTCGAGGTTAGTATTTTATGTATTTTAATTATGTGTTTTAATTCATAACGTTAAAAATAGATCCGCTGCGTACTCGTGGTATTGATGGTTTAATCAATATGAAATCCCAACAGAAGTAGCATGGTAAGGGTGGCCAAAAGAAGCTAAACCATCATTCATATATTCCAAAATAAAACCATTTCACATTTGTTATTCGTACCAAGGAGTAATTTGCAGTGACAAGCTACAACAACGAACAAAAGTGTGGCATGCCTCTATCGAACGCATATGACTTGGTCCTTTCGGCTCATAGCCTGGTACAACTCATGTATGCATAAGGTATTACTAAAACTAATCCAGATGTCCACAGCTATCCATTGAGTAACAAATGAGGCAACACAAGTTATTCGAGCCCCTCATGGTTGCCTAAATTTCCAAAAAAGATATCAAGAGATAGAGTGACAACTTTTTCCTCCTGTACAACTCATTCAATTACGACGTAAGAACATTTGTCACCCTCATGAGTCCTAACAAAATTAACATGAAGGCGTGTTATTTAAAAAGCACAAAACGAGTTGCATTACCCCCATTTTACTCATCGACCACAACCAAGCAAAAAAAATTCTAAAATGTGAGAGTAAGCCCTCACGAGGATCTCCGAATTCAATTGCACAATCACTTAATAACCATATGAAGAATTTTGCACTATTATCAAAGAAGCTTCAATGAACAACACCATATAATGAACACATAAATGGTGAATAGAAATGCAAGAGTCAACATTTACATCCCACATAGGTTAAGGAAGTCAAATCTTTCTTGTTTATATACTCTAGTAAATGAGCTTCATACATGTCAAGAATTTTACCTTGTTTTCCAGGCACTTGGTTGTTTACGAAATTGATTATAATATTAATAGAAGTCAAACTTCGTGAACAGACAAGCCTACGGGAAAAAAATGCTTAACATTTTGTATTTGTTATCACAGCTACTCCAAAATGTTTACTTACAAAGATTGCCCATATCTTAGGATACTGTATTCTAAGAACCCCTCGTCGTTGGTTTCCATTCAAATCTCTAAACATTTCACTGATCCACATGAACTTACCTTACCCCTACCGTACAATGCCATATTGATTCAGCCGTGACATGATACGAAAATGAATCTAGGCATGACCCTCCATGTAATGTCTCTGTTGATCGAGAAACAAAAAAGTAGTTGCATATGAGGAAGGTATATTTATCATGTGAAATGCTTGAACACTTATTTAACTTTCAGGGCATGTAATTCGAGAAACACAAAAATAGTTGCACATGAGGATTTCCGAATCCAATTGCACTGTCACTCAATAACCGTATTTAGGGTGGTGGCAATGGTGGGCGGTATGCCCATCAGCATCACCATACCGGCGGTGAACACCATTGCCACCCCACCGGTATGGTCCAACGGTTTGAGTAGGCGGCATCCAATGCTTCAACGGCATGATACTATATTCGAACGTTTGAAAAAAAAAAAAAACCGTTGGTAGGAGCGTTTGGCAAAAAAAAAAAAAAAAAAAAACTACTATATATACTAAATATACATATTTAACACAAACAATACAATTCACATAATTAACCAATTCACATATTTTTACAATGGTTTCATCATCTTCTTCTTCGTCCGACTCGATATTTATTCCCGACGAATCATCCGAACTATTGCCATCCGGTAGCACCCTACAAACCTTATTAGCCGTGTACGATTCAATTGACGACACGACAAGCTCTACCGAAAGTCGAGAGTATATAACCCGTTTTCGTGAAGAAGCTTTACAAACCCTTATGAATGACTATTTCGTTGAACGTCCAAAGTTTTCCGACAATACTTTTCGTGATAGGTTTCGTATGAATAAAAGCTTGTTTTTAAGAGTTGTTGGTGATGTTGAAGCGAATTTCGAATGGTTTCAAGAGGGCCTAGATGCGAGGGGAAAAAAAAGTTTCACGGCGTTACAAAAATGCACATCGGCCATTCGGCAACTCGCAACGGGTGAACCTCCAGATAGATTTGATGACTATTTAAACATGGCACGCCGAACGTCAGGTTATTAATTTTTTTAAAGTTATCGTTATTAATTTTTTTTAAGTTATCGTTATTAATTTTTTTAAAGTTATGTTTTATAGGAGAATGCCTTGATAAATTTTGCCAAGCGATTATTCAATTATATGGTTCAGAGTTCTTACGTAGGCCGACTTCCACTGACATTGCACGCTTATACGAGTTCCATGAAGATAAACATCACATTCTTGGAATGCTTGGTAGCATTGATTGTACATATTTCACATGGCGTAATTGTCCAAGACATTTGAAAGGTCAATATAAGCGAGGTGATCATCAATACCCAACTATTATGCTTGAAGCCGTCGCTTCATACGATATGTGGATTTGGCATTCGTTTTTTGGTCCTCCCGGTGCAAACAACGATGTCAATGTTTTGAATCAGTCACCATTGTATCTTACGGAGCAAAATGGAACGGCGCCAAACAGTTCATTTCATGTAAATGGACGGTTTTACAAACGTGGATATTATCTTACCGATGGAATCTATCCTACGTATTCAACGTTTGTTAAAGCATATAAGTATCCGGTTGAACAGAAGGAAAAGAGATTCAAGAAGCTACAAGAGTCTGCAAGAAAAGATATCGAGCGAGCTTTTGGTCGTCTTAAAACAAAATGGATGATTCTCGCTCGTCCTCTCCGGGCTATGTCGGTTGAAAAGATTCGACAACTCGTTTATACATGTATCATATTTCACAATATGATATTAAAAGACGACGGAGTTGCAATATCAGATGTTCATGTAATGGATCCGCCGGTCGCGCCAGTTTATGACGATAGTGTATTACCGGAGTTACTCGACGAACAAATCCATTACCGTCTCCTATATGATCTTACGGACCACGTAGAGGCTCAAAACTTAACATTTCTGGATGACTAGTTATTTTCTTTTTTTTTAAGAATAATGTAATTTTCTTTTAATTATGTTTTTTTAAGTATTATGTAATGTTATTTTAGTTATTAATGAAATATTAGGTTTTTATTAAATTGTTTAATATAATTTATGAAAATAAAAAATAAAAAAATAAAATTAGTTGGGAGGTATGAAAAAGGCATGGTTGCCACTAAAAAATGGTTGGGAGGTATGAAAAAAGTATGAATGAGGTGGAATGATATTATTGATGGGTTGGGAGGTATGGGGTTTTTTCAGTGGCATGACTGCCACCACCCAAGCTTTCACACTATTTAAAGTAGCTTCAAAGAACCACGATCTATAATAGACACATACATGGTATATAGAATTGCAACATGCACTTTGTACATTATTTGATCAAAACCATTTCAGCTTTACATCCCACATAGTTAAAAAGAAGTTAAGTATTTCTTGTTTATATACTATAGTGAATGTGGATCATACATGTCAATAATACTAACAAGTTACCCGCGCGCTGCGACGGTGGGTACCCTGTGAGTAAAATTTTCAGCAAGTCATATTGATGTTATAATATATTTTCATTGCTCGTTTATTTTTGTGCTTTTATTGTTTAAGATTAAAAAAAAAAAAAAAAAAAAAAGTGTAACTGCAATTAATATGAATTTGTATCCAATGGGATAATTATGTTAGGGCAATATAATTAGATTAGTTAGCAAATGTATAATAATTGCCTTCAAAGTAATCGAGTGTTTCTCTTCGTTTAAATCTCTTTGAGGCACGTACTCTTACCATTGTATGAGTTATTCATTTTGTGTCAAAACATTTCTACAAGAGTAAATTACACCGTTCGTCCATGTGGTTTAGGGTAAATTTCACACTCAGTCCTTATTTTTTTTTTCTTGCGTCATTGGTCCCTGTGGTTTTTCAATTGCACACCGGTGGTCCTTATCGTTAACTGGCGTTATCTTTTCCGTTAGCAAGTGGCAACGTTAGTCCATTAACCAAACAAGCGTTTGCAACGTTAGTCCTTTTACTAACGGCCGTTTTATTTTATTTTTCTGAAGAAATATTTTTTTTCCAAAATTTTTTTTCTGAAAAAAAAAAAGAAAGAAAGAAAAATAATTTCGAAAAAAAATATTTTTCTAAAAAAATTATTTCAAGAAAAAAATTTATAAAAAAAAATTCTAATTTTTTTTTTCGAAAAAGAATTCAAAATTTTTTTTTCTGAAAAATAAAATGGAAAGAAAACTAATTTCTTGTAGGAAATAACCATATTGATTGTGTGGTTGATTCGGGTGGTCTTGGCTCATGGAAGATTAGATCCATGATTGAGTTTAGAGAGAAGTTAGAGAGAGAGGTGGAAACCCTTGAGAGAAAACCTGGAAAGTTAGATTAACTATGTGAAATAATACAAGAGTTCCAACCCTTCCCAAGTGTGGGAAGGGGTATTTATACTTCCTAATAATAGTGCCCCTAGTGGGCTGTGAAGTGAGCTGACAGTGGGGAAAGCCCCGACCCACTCCACAAATATAGATACGACTAATCTAATAAAACTAATAATACTGATAATACTAAGCTTATATAAATAAGCCTACGAGCTATATAAATGCTAATTAGATGCTCGGGGTGACCGAGCCTTCATCTGAATATTTATATTCCTAACAATCTCCCCCTAAGGGAGGTCACCCCGGAAATAATAACTTGACTTCTAGCATTTTATTTTCTGAAGTTGTTGTCATAGCTCGTAGTCTTTGATTCTTCATTGTCTTGAAACTTTGTGCATTCAGCAGTGTACGTTTGATGACTGTTTGATTGTCTTGGATGATCTTTGAGTATTCTTCGACTTTATCATTCAACATTTGTTTCCAAGCCATCTTTCAGTAGTATGTTTCCATGTGATGTGTAAATCTTTGAGCCGACATGCTCACACTATTTGGTGTCATGATCTTTAGCATCAGAGTTTGCAGAAGCCGTGTTAAAGGTCTTTTAGGTTGATCATGACATTGTTGAGTTACAATGATGATGTAGTGTGAACATGTGGTAGAGGATTGGCATCTTTTCTGCAACCAGCTACAACCGCATTCAGCTGCAACCTCAATCAGCTACAACCGCAAACAGCTGCAACAGCAATCAGCATCAACCGCCAGATGTTCCTGCATACGACAGTTAGCAATAAAACGTCCGGTACTTACAAGTTCGGACTTCGAGATTGTTAACAGCATAGTGTGAAAACTCTCTCTAATCCTTACCAAGACCGTTCCTAATCGAAAACCCACAGAGGGCTTTTTAAGATCGAACCGTAGCACATCAACGATTAGGTGAGTCGCTGGAGATCACTCCACGACTGTAGACCGTTAGAAACCGCCGCGACCACTAAGCGTAATCCATAAAGAACTACCGAAGTGACCTGCTTTCAGGGCTGCTTGATGTTGACCCTGGCAGGAATTTCCATTCAATCATTGAGAATTACATTTGTAAATTCCCTCATGAATGTTCTGGCAGATTGCTAAGATCTGCGTAGGACTCATAAGTTTACAACTGGTGTCCTTAATGTTGAACAACCAGTGTAGAAATAATTCGTGTCCCTATGAGATCTTATTATGCATCTCGTGGCTCTAGACTCAATTGTGCGTTTTGATTTAGTGAACGGAGGCTGGAGAGAACTGCCACCTATTCAATATCATCTAACTCGGAGTGAGAGAGACGATAGGAATGTATTGAACTCCGTGACAATTGAAACAAGAATCCTTTGAGGGACCTTGAGTGGCTAGGGAGGGTTGTGCAGCGTATCACTGGGTCCATGATACTTTGTCTTCAATGCCAGCAATCAACTAAGTGATTCTGACAGCATATGTATTGACCCGGTTTCTACCTAAGTTGTAAGGAGGGCTATTTCTTTTCACCCTTTATCTTTACAATTCTTTTTCATTCTTCAACCCCTTCAGTGCTTACCGAGACTTCCTTACTAGTACCTTGTTGGGTTTGTTCCAGTACTAGCTCCATCTCAGTCGGCACTTTTCCCTTATTCACTTTTCTCCTTTTTAATCATACCTAAGGACTTCTACACTAACTAGTGGATTGTCCCTGGGTAGATCCCTCCGGCTCTGGCGGGATCGTGAGAACTTGATCCTAACCTAACAATCCTTATAACTCCATGCATTAATTAAAATGGTCGGTCTTTGGTGTACTTCCACGATTGCCATAAACCAAATCTTTGAAAAATCTCTCAAAGTGTTCATGATTCTGAAACACATTTTTGCAAACACTTGAGAGTTTTATATTTTTCAAATGCTCCCCCTCAACATGTGCTCGGTTGATTGTTTTATAAATTTGCACATGTTAGGTAGAGCTCGCACTTTTTGAATTGATCAACTTTCAGTGAACATGACCGATTCGAGACACGCTTACATCACTAGTTAGACTAGCTTGAAATTATTACCCGGCCTGGTCAAGTCCACAGAAAGTTTCTCGAAACGGTACACTCTACTCAGACACATCCTTTTCGAGACACGCTTACATCACTGGTTAGACCAGCTTGAAATTATTACCCGGCCAGGATATGCCCTTTCGATAGATGACAGTTTTGTTTCGTCAATTCTTTTGTAAATTCTGAGCCGTGCTCACATAAGATGCATGCCAAATCCTTTGCTCCCCCTCAATAAGTGCATTGGTATACAAAAGAGTTTAGCACTTACTGGAGAGCTTACATTCACATCCAAAACATTTTGCTCCCCCTCAATATGTGCATTGATATATAAAATGGTTTAGCACATATGGGAGAGCGTACATTATACTTTCCAAAACATCACATTTTCATCAGGTTTCATATTTAAATCACATTCTCTCCCCCGATCAAAAATTTCAAACCTTTTGAGATTTGTGATCCCAATTGATTTAAATAATTTAGAAAAACATGGGAGAAAATGTGGTCAGGTTTAACATGTTCTGATGATGAAACATACTTTGCTCCCCCTTAATCTAAGAGGGAGATTCACTGCTCATATTGCACAAAGTGATTATTATGACACAGATGATATTGACCTTTTTTTTGCGCAGATGATGTAATCACCCACTTTTCTGAGTTAGTAGTCAACATCAATTATCCATCCACCAACAAGTATTTCGCAAATGTCGTTGATCCCCACTTGGCGAGACCAAACTAGATGAATGGTGGTGGCGGTGATGACAGTGTTGTTGTTGTTGTTGCCGATGTTGTTGTCGTGGTGAATTCCGAGCCAATCAATAGAATTTGAACGTCTGATTAAATGGTTAGAATGGGAACTGGCACATTCATTTTGGCTATGGAATCTGCATAAGAATATCAACACAGATATACATGCATACAGATACACTATTCCTTAATAGCTACCCTTCAGCAGCTTGCCACATTATAATACCAAGTTCATCTTATAATCAAACCCCAATCAGGAACTACGTCAAACCACTATCTAGCATGAAGAGCAATTAGCAATCATGAACATGGCAAGTCACACAGATTTCAATATTTAATTCAGGATCTTAGGAACATGATTCTACCATAATAGCAATCTACCTAAGCGAATCCTGAGAACATATGCACAATATCAACAACAATTAAGCAGCAGAGACAACCAACATTAGAAACTCATTCACTTAGTTCATACAAATGTCAGTGGAGCATTCAAGAACATCAAACACATCGGGTTTTCTAACTTCTTTCAGATTTTGAGTTTTAATGTATCTAGGGGATTAAACGAGGATTCCAAAGAGATACAAATGAACCTTCTAGTTATATGAAGCCAGGATACTACAAGCAAATTGCACATAATGTCCTAAACTTTCTAGCAACTAACACATTTGGTCATTTGATATATTTAAGCAATATCCTCTTCAACTAATACCCCATTAACTGCAAAACCTTTTCTAAGAGCCATGAATTAATCAAGAAACCCGTTTGATGATATAGAATTTGAATTCACTCTCCCCCTCAATCAATGACCCGTATTCTAGTTGAACCTCAACTAAAATCACGCTTAACCCCACAACTCATCAAACAAGAACTGTCGTGAGGTTTTGTAGTCGTTGATTGAGTGACAAATTTTATGCATAATCCAAGTATAAACAAATTTCATACAACACATATTCACCAAGTGTCTCACAAATAATTTTCAGAAGAATCATAGAATGAAAACTATTTGTTATACTAAGAAGATTTCTCTTCTTTTACAAGAAATGATGCACTGAAACGTACATCACATCAGGAAACATGGATATGAAGTAATCCATGCCCAGGTGAACATCACCCAGTTGGAGGAACAGCCGTCTTTTTGGCGACGTGCTTTCCCCAATATGAAGCACGGGTTGCTATCTAAAGTAATAGCAAGCCATTTAGACATGTTTTAATCCTCCATTTTAACTTCTGCTCGAGCTTCATTTAAAGACCCGTGCCATTATTGAATGACATTTCTAAGTCCGTAAATGTTATCGATAAACAGAAGACATGCCTAGGTGAAACTATTTTTGGTATTTTCTATTTTTCAATTTTTATGGTTTTTCTGGTTTTACGTTTCTCTATTTACAATTAGCATGAATTCTATGTATCTATTTACAAAATGGTATAAAGATGAAAAAGTATATATGTACAAGGATACGAACCAGAAACCATTACTCCTCAGCATTCTGAATCTTCACCGCATTCATCACTTGACTTGCTGAAGAGCAATGTGAGCACTTTCAATCAGGGAATGATTCTGGCTTTTCACTCTCCCCTAATTAGTGCTCTCCCCCAATCTGACAACCTCTGACGATCACCCATAATAGGAAGAAGACTTTGGATGAACGCCCGAAATATGAAGAAGTCTTTTGATAACCAAATGCATGCCGTCTTTAATCTTCTAACACTCCCGTCCTAGAGTGACGCCGTCAAAAACCTTAGGCATCTTTTCGGTAGTTTAAGTTGAGCCTCAACTGAAATCTAGCTTAACCTCACAACTCATCAAACAAGAACTGTCATGAGATTAAGTTAAATATCAAGTTGTAAGAAAAGAGCTCAACATGTTTTGAATGTAGAGAAGACTGAAGACTCGACCTTCTTCAAGATTGCCCAATGTGGAGGAACAGAATACCAATCATCTTCATCTCACCAAATGCCTTCCAGTAACCTTACATATAACCCATCAGCCCGCAGCATACACATGAGATGATAACTCCCAACAGAGAATGTAGAGTAGACTGACGACTCGACCTTCTTCAGTCTTTAGTATAACACCAAAGTAACAAGTTGAACCACTGATCATCTATAGTATGTATCCATCCTTGGATATTAAGCCCTGATCACGTGAACCTGTTGTGCGTCCTTGATGTACACATTCTCTCTCCCCTGATGGTTACGATTAATCAGCTCATGACGTAACAGTGAAACGTAAATACCAAGGTAACAAGTTGAACCACTGATCATCTCTGCGGTTATCAACACCGGAATATATGATTAAGCCCGATCACGTGAACCTGTTGTGCGTCCTTGGTGTACACATTTCTCTCCCCCATGATGGTTACGATTAATCGGAATCATCATCATGATGTGTACATGTAGCCTAATGACGTGTACATGAAGCATTGACTAGAAACCCTTTGTTGCTGATTGTACCAGCCCGTGAGACGATGTAGATTAGCATTCCATGACCATGTTCTTCAACACCTTGATAGACGGAAGAAGTAGTGTTGGAGAAACATGGTTTGCACGACTCCTGAACTGACGTATTCAGGAGTCGTATGACCATTTCTCAATCATCAACCAACATGTAGATTAATATTCACCCTTTCCCCCCCTCAAAAATTGCATATGCCTGTCAACTGCAATTTTTGGTTGAATACGTGAATAAGAATATACTCCAATATGCGCCGATCCACTTGAAGACTGAATAAGCACGGAAAGAGCATGAATCTTGTTGATGAGAATGGCCATAAATAAGAAGACTCCTCTTCTTTTGAAGATAAAGTGCACTCAAGCGTACACTTTTCTTTTCTTTGAAGAACGAGGCCTGAACTGAGGTATTCAGACGTCATTTGATGAAGAGCGAGGCCTGCACTGAAGTGTACAGACGTCATAATGATGAAGAACGAGGCCTGCACTGATGTGTACAGACGTCATTTCTCTCTCTTTACTTCTTCTCTCATCTAACTCGTTACCAACCCCATTATCATTCTGTCGGCTTGATGTCGTGACCACTGATGGAGAAAAACCCAATATGATGAACTTGAAACTGAAGTAATATAACCCGAACTTGCGACTTAAACTTGTACTAATGCGTGACAAAGAGCGGTGTAGAGACTTCGTGCAACATCGAATCCCTAAGTACTCTATACTCTTCAACCAACCAACCATCAAGTATAAGACGTACATCACCTCTTGGATATCCACAACTTCGTGTGACACTGAGCACTACAACGTGACTCCTTAAAGTGATAGTTATTTTGCAATAGAGAGAAAGAAGAAATAACTAGATATCCAAGTCCTCGTCATTGTAAATGATGAAAGCTCGAACAAGGATCTCGAAGAATCTTCATCCAACCTCCCCGATATCTTCAGATACTAAGTACACGCACCCATGAAATTTCACTTCAGCTTCAAATAAATAATAATGAATTAACGCCGTAGACACGTCTTGTGGTTAATGTCCAAATCTAGCCCTTTATGATGCTTAACTGATCTTTGATAATGGTTTTAACCCGATCATGGTCAAGAGCGCATAGCCCATCATCACGGGATTTTACAAATCTATGATTTAAACCGAGAAATAAGTTCTTTCGCGGGATTTTACAAAATCAAGAATGAACCGTGAGATAGCAACAGATTGAATGTGGCATGACTGATTTGATATTGGAGAACATCTGTTTGGGTTAAGAATTTCTTGTGAGAATTACAGTTCACATCACAACTTTTAAAACCTTTGACCAACTAACCAACCTTGTACACAGATTAGTGACCACTTGATGAAGGAAGCCCGATATACCAATACTGAAAACTGAAGTAGAAGTCCCCAAATTTGTTACTTAAGCTTGCACTAATGTTGGAAGAACGGTGTAGAGAATTAATGCTCCAAGCAAATCTCTAAGTGCTCAATACCCAACCAAAGTATGAGACATTAACACCTCTTGCGATTATCGACATCGTCATTGACGTGTGACACTGAGTACTCCAATAACTCTTAAGTGATAGTTACCCCGACTACTGGTAACTAGATAACCCAAGTCTTCAACTTAAATTTTACGCACGAGCAAGTTATCATTGAAGGTCATGCATCTAACCAACCCCGACTTCAAGATAAAATAAGTAGACGCCTTCGTGAAATTCAACTTCAACCACAAATAAAGAATACCAGATTAACTTCGTGATCATCTTGTGCTGTTGACTAGCCAAAAAGAGAAGAAACATGCGCTAATTCTTAGAAGTGCCCATGACTCATAGTCAGTCCTATCAAACCAAGCTGTCTGACCCAGCTACTTGGATGTGGAATAGTTGTCGTACTGTGTACAGGATTTTACAGTTCTTGAGATTTATCTGAGAAATAAATTCAAGAACTAACTGCACAACAGTAAGTATCAAACTGCTGTAGACTGAACCACTGAATCCTAAATCGCAACGATCTGACCCGCTGTAACCGACACTGCTAAGATTCAAACCGCTGGAGACTGAACCGATACGATCTGACCCGCTGTAACCGGAACCGCTAAAATTCACATCGCTGGAGACGGAACTTCTAGGAAACTTGCGATAATTCTTCCCCTCAAAAAGGACATGAAATGACCTTTTTGCCAAAGCTGAGAGTCCGTGATGTTTGTGAATTTGACAGGCACACAACATGGAAAGAGACAAATGAAACTACTGCAACGAAGATGGTGATTAAGACTCTCTTGTCGTAACCCCTTGCTTTCCTCATCATCAATGGTTTAGTAGATTAACAATTCATTGAAGCTCGTAATATGCCAAAACCGCTTGATGAAATACATATGACTTTAAAGTGAGTAAAAGGTTAAAACATGTCTCCAAACAGATCACCTCTTGTCTTTAAGCCTGACTACCTCTTGAGAAGATCTCGAGCAACAATCCCATTAGAAGCTTGCGAGACAACAATCACTTGATGAAGCTTGATAAAGAACAAGTTCGCGACTTAAACTTGCACTAAATTATGATTTAGAACCTATATTGAGCACAACAACGTAACTCCTTTAAATATAGGTAGTGATACATACCCAACCTTCCATCCTTAATTGTATATATCCACTTCGTGAACATCCAAGTCTAATCACCTTAAATTGCAAATTGTGATTTAGAACCTATATTGAGCACAACAACGTAACTCCTTTAAATATAGGTAGTGATATATACCCAACCTTCCATCCTTTATTGTATATATCCACTTCTTGAACATCCAGGTCTAATCACCTTAAATACGCTTGAGCAAGGGTCAACAAACATCGTGCATCCATCCACCCTGAGATGTTTGTGACACTAAGTACACCAACCCGTGAATTAACAAACCAACCAAGTTACCATAATTTCCCAATTCCTGCTGATCTTGAAGCACAAACTTATCCCGAAAAAGCAGTCAAACCCCGTAAGTTTCATTATGTCTACATCCAAGTCTAGCCTACTTGTCCAATATTAATTTCACGGGATTTTACAGCTCTTGAGATTTAAACCGAGAAATCGAATCTTTCGCGGGATTTTCTAAAATCTACAAGAGAAACCGTGAAATCAACACGAACAGTTAAGGGTGAAGTGCAATATTAATCTTCGAAATTCAAGTCACAGGAGTCAAATCACAACTTGATCAAATCGCAACAAGTCGAGTCACAGATTGTCAAATTGCAACAAGTCAGATTGCAATCAACCAAGTCACAATAAGTCAAATCGCAAGTGTCAACTCGCAACGTCATATCGTAACTGGTCAAATCGCAATCCGTCAAGTCGCAACAAGTCAAAGCGCAACTGGACAAATAGCAATTAAACAAATTGTAATTCGACAACTATAACTCAAATCGTAAACATCAAATTGCAGGCTCACTCAAGTCGTAGGTACTAATAGAACAATGCTGACAAATCCACAACGCTGAACTCACATTGACCATCATATACCCAAATATATCACTACTCATCAATCTAGGAAACATGAAGCTCGATCAAAATTGTTGCCCAAAAGTTGTGCCCGAAGATATTCAACAACATACCAAATTTATCAACAACAAGCAAGTGATAAATTGAGAAATTCAAATCCAGCCCAACCAACATTAACAAAATCGTCCTTGGATAACAGTCCACAATCAATCCAAGTAAACTTGGCCCAAAACTAATGCTAGATCAAGCCCAATCCAACTTCATTAAAAATTCGGATTAGCCCACTGATACTAAATCCGGCCCTTGTCATGAAATAATAGCTAATCCAAATCACCCTTTACCCTAATATTTCGGGTATTTAAATACTCATTAGCCAAGAAAAAACTAAACCTAATCACTAAAACAAATCCGCCCCCTCTGCAACCAAGAAATCCACAACCCCTCAAACCCTAATCCCTACACAAACACAACGCAACCACATCACTTCAAACCTTAATCACATGTTAATCATAACCTCCGCCCCCCTCTTTTCTAATCTGCTCTCACCAAATCAGTTAACCCACACACCATTATTTACCTCATCTAACCTCAGACCATCACCGATCATCAACCTCGATTCTCACAAACACAAACCCAATTGACACGAACTTATCCGACCAAGATGTCACCGATTTGTTCAGCCTGAATCAAGATCGCGACATGACTTCAAGATCCTAGGGGTCTAGGGTAGGTTCTTCATAAGTTGTATTTGTTATTTTGTTTGTGGTCTTTATACGAACGAATGAAGAAGAAATAATGGCATTGTTATTTTCTTTATCATGCTTGTATCGTACATTAAATGAAGCGAAGCTTCAACATGATCAATGACGGTTTCTCATACTTTCGTGGGTTAGACCTTAGAGAGTCTCGATGTATCTTGAATCCTACGAAAGAGGAAAAGGAACTGAGGTCTTGTAATTAGTCATCCCTTTTTGAGGTTGAGGTTGTGATATTTTTCTTTTTCTAGGCCGAGTATTATGACTCGATGTATTAGTGAAAATGGTATGATTATGTTGATGTAGTTTTCTTTGAATCAGTTTTATTGACTATGATTAGTTGCTTCGAGTGATTTCTTTTGAGTTGTATGTTTCGAGTGATTTGGATGGAATGAGATTTGTTGTTTTGATGTTGTCGTAATAGTTGTTGTTGTCGTGTTTCTGGTTTTCATCTTTTTATCTCCTTCAATTGACAAACCGCGACTTCTTATATACACAAACCGAGTCTGTGGTTAAATGGACAAACCGAGTTCATGATTAAACAGACAAACCGAGTCCGTGGTTAAATAGACAAACCGTATCTATGAAAACATAGACAAACCGTGTCGTGGACAAACCGCATCGGAGACAAATTGCAACTTTGACCGGTCAAAGCTGTCACTTTCGTACTTTCCTTAAAAACCGGATCTGTGTTTTTCTCTTTCATAACAAACCGCATTCAAGAATTTCATCCCACCTTCATGAAACTGCTGCTCAAAAGATCCATATCAAGGTGCTATCAAGAACAACCTTCAAAATCACACTTTTAACCTTCAAATAAGCCACAAACTAATAGGAACCAAAAACAAGACCAACAGCTTGTTCTGTATCTTCCCGTGTATAGCAAATCTTATACCACTCAACACACAAGTTAACACCCGTTTAAACCAGATCTTTAAAAATCGTTTAACAAAAATAAGCCGCAACCACAAACTTAAAATCGTTTAAACATTAGACCAAAACATTAAGTGCTTAAAAAATGTTGGAAGCCCACAAGAATATTAAAGCAAATCTGGATTTCAAAAGATGGATTCGAGCAGTATAACTAACACAAAAACATGTGCTCAAGAAACACACAAGAAAAACAGATCTGAATCTCAAGGATTAAAGACCCATTAGATTAAAACCCATTTGAGGCCCACATGAAGAGTTAAACAAATCTGAAAATATAGCAGTCATGAGTTAAGTAACAACCGAATAAAAAAAACATTGACCACAGATCTGACCAAGATGAAACCAACCGAATATACAGCCATTGACCACAGATCTGACCAAGATGAAACCATGGCTCTTGATACCAATTGTAAGAAATAACCATCTTGATTGTGTGGATGATTCGGGTGGTCTTGGTTCATGGAAGATTAGATCCATGATTGAGTTTAGAGAGAAGTTAGAGAGAGAGGTGGAAACCCTTGAGAGAAAACCTGGAAAGTTAGATTAACTATGTGAAATGTGACAAGAGTTTCAACCCTTCCCAAGTGTGGGAAGGGGTATTTATACTTCCTAATAATAGTGCCCCTAGTGGGCTGTGAAGTGAGCTGACAGTGGGGAAAGCCCCGACCCACTCCACAAATATAGATACGACTAATCTAATAAAACTAATAATACTAATAATACTAAGCTAATATAAATAAGCCTACGAGCTATATAAATGCTCATTAGATGCTCGGGGTGACCGAGCCTTCATCTGAATATTTATATTCCTAACATTTCTAAAAAAATTATTTCAAGAAAAAAATGTATAAAAAAAAAATTCTAATTTTTTTTTTTCGAAAAAATTTTCAAAAAAAAAATTTCTGAAAAATAAAATGGAAAGAAAAATAATTTCGAAAAAAAAATTTCTAAAAAAGTTATTTCAAAAAAAAATTTATAAAAAAAAATCTAATTTTTTTTTTCGAAAATTTTTTTTTCTGAAAAATAAAATGGAAAGAAAAATAATTTCGAAAAAAAAATTCTAAAAAAATTATTTTAAGAAAAAAATTTATAAAAAAATTATATTTTTTTTTTTCGAAAAAAATTTCAAAAAATTCTTTTTCTGAAAAATAAAATGGAAAGAAAAATAATTTCGAAAAAAAAATTTTTTAAAAATTATTTCAAGAAAAAAATTTATAAAAAAAATTCTAATTTTTTTTTTCGAAAAAAATTTCAAAATTTTTTTTTTCTGAAAAATAAAATGGAAAGAAAAATAATTTCGAAAAAAAAAAAAAAAAATTCTAACCACTGTCAAAACCCTTCTAACAAACACAGCTCTTTTGATTTTCAATGAAGTCCCGAAGCTACGGGCAGCGTTCTTTACTTGCTCTTGATTGAATTGGGAATACAGAAATGAAGAAACGGCTTCAAGATCCCTCGTAGGGTCTCGGGTAGGTTAAGGTTTTGTTGTTTTCTTGTAACCGAATCAGAAGCAAGATCAAAGCACTATTGTTTTGATTTTTCTTTTAAGTGTTCGGATATTAGAAAAAGCTAGGCTTCAACAAAAAATGATCGATGATGATTTAATCTTTTCGAGGTTTGTTCTAATGTTAGAGGTTAAACAGTTTGTAACACGCGGAAAAAATAAACTGAGATCTTTTAATTATTTTTCTTATCAGTTACGAGTATTGAGTTGAGATGGTGGGTTTGGGATATAGGATAAGTGAAGTTGTTGTTGGATGTTGGTTGTTCTTGATAATATAGGCTGTTAAGAATTTCATTTGATGTTTGGATTTTGATTTTTCATTTTCGTCTTTGACTTTCTTTTTTCATTTCTTTTGGACATACTGCTATCAAAATTATTTTTTTATAAATTTTTTTCGAAAAAAAAATAGAATTTTTTTTATAAATTTTTTTCTTGAAATAATTTTTTTAGAAAAATATTTTTTTTTTCGAAATTATTTTTCTTTCTTTTTTATTTTTCAGAAAAAAAAATTTTGGAAAAAAAAATATTTTGGAAAAAAAAAATAAAACGGCCGTTAGTAAAATGACTAATGTTGCAAACGCTTGTTTGGTTAATGGACTAACGTTGCCACTTGCTAACGGAAAAGATAACGCCAGTTAATGATAAGGACCACCGGTGTGCAATTGAAAAACCACAGGGACCAACGATGCAGGAAAAAAAATAGGGACTGAGAGTGAAATTTACCCTAAACGAAAGGGACGAACGGTGTAATTTACTCTTTCTACAATTAGTAATTAAAGTGGTTCATCTCAATTACATACCTGATGGGACTTGCACATTTGACATAGTTCTACGTGTTTTAAGATACCTTTTTTTTTTAAGTGTTAAGCTTATTGGATTTTAACAATAGATGATTACTAGCTTGATTAGATTGTACAATGTGGTAAAATAATTGTATATTTAAGTGAAGTTGATATTTAAATAGTGTATTAATTGTATGTGTTAATGTATTAGAATGAGTATATAATTCTTGACTTTTTAGTAATGATTAATATAAATATTTTTGACTTTTCGAGTATGTACTCTAAAAAATGAATTAAGGCGTGGCCCTTCATGTAAAGTCACTATAGTTGAAGGCCTTGTATCTTGGGTCCTTTATTTCCTCACCATGTATAACAATTTTGAGCCTGCAATTGGCCTTTGTTAGGGATTGTAGCTGCAAACTGGTTTACATCTGTGAGGGGGATAATTGACTCATAAAGTAGGTTACCAACTATGAAGGGTAAGTGAGTGGGTGGCCTATATATGATGAGTGGAATAGCGAGGAGTGAAAGATGAACCTGCTTGGTCCACTCAATACATAGGCATAGGAGGTAATGGTTGGTCATCATGGAGGGTGAGTGTTCCCAAACAACTGAAGCCTTCCATTGAGATGGAAATGTAGGTTGCTTTGGCAGAGCCCCCCTCCCCCCCCCCCAATGGATGGGTTATGGGTGCCTAGTGATGCCATTCTCCAATTCCACCTTGGCTACTGTGGTGGCAGGATGGAATGGAGCAATGGAAATGTAGCTAGATGGTAGGTGCTATATAAGGTGAATTGGTGTAAGAGAATGAAAGCTAAAGAATGGAATGCACTGTTTTGGCTTGGTCAGAGTTTAGTTGTAATACCCAAAAATCTAAAACATGCAAAAAGACCAAATTGCCCCTAGAACTTAAAATTTGATTAATAAAGCATTTGAAGTACCAAATTAATACCAAACAATTGGGAATGATCAAGATATGAACCAAAGAAATTTTTACTATTATATTTTAGCATTGTAAAGTACAAAAAAATTATGAACACACACAAAAATACATATGGGCCGATTTATGTATATTATGTAATATTATTATTAACTTTGTAAATCAATTTAAATCAAAATAAAGGAAGAGATAATCACAAATAAATTTGAGATCACACAAAATCAGAAATTGACTAATTATTTCCTTTCTTGGGCCGGAAGTTTTGCCCTCCCATCTTTATTTCACACGGTTTTAAGTTATTCCTCATTTTAAAATTTCCGAAACCCTAAAAATAAACACACAAAACTCCATCTTGTTCGTGCAGTTTTCTGGAGGCTATTGGGAATTTTTCTGGTGTTCATCTGCATCTAAGGAGGCTAGGAAAAATAAGGTTGGGCTTGTGGAGTCGTTCGTTTGGTCGCTAGGCTTTTCTTTGGTCGATAATTGCATCCGAGGGGTACAAAATTATCAGGGCTCATCTAAACCTTCAAATCATTGTTGGGTATTTTTCCTATGATCCTTACACTACATAAAACTCATATAAAATGTTATATTTGAATCATGCAAGGTTTTGTGGCCGAATGAATTATTGATGATTAAAATACGTATAATATCTAAAATACTCCATACGATTTTCTGGGTGTGGAACTTATTTTATTTGAGATCTATATGAACCCTATGACTCTAGAAAAATACTCACTCGAATTGTTGTAGCATATTTTGTCCTTGTCGAATTTATTTGTATATCGGGTTTTAAAATAAAACGAGAAAAAAAAAGAAAAAAAAAGAAAAAGGAAACGTGCGATCTAGGGTTAGGGTTTTGGTGATGGTTTTGGCTAATTAATGCTGTCATAATGATGAACTAATGATTGGTTGGTGATTGGTAAGATTAGAGTCAGGGTTTTGATTTAAAAGTGTTGAACGATTTGGTTTTAAAAATGTAAGGGTGTGTTTTGTTATTTCTGAAACTTGTGGGTTATTTTTATAATCTTAGTTAGGTCAG
The DNA here is from genome assembly GCA_021014915.2 of Artemisia tridentata subsp. tridentata. Lineage (NCBI taxonomy): Eukaryota > Viridiplantae > Streptophyta > Magnoliopsida > Asterales > Asteraceae > Artemisia > Artemisia tridentata. Next base: position 403,112,588 of record CP139505.1, on the reverse strand, counting down.
TAGAAATGTGTAAAAATTATAACATGGGGTCCTTATGTGTAAAATTAGCAAGATATGGATTTAATTGTAAATATTGTGTTCGAATTGCAAATTAAATAAATAGAGGGGTTAAAAGTGTAAATTCAGGAAACTTATGATTTTTCTGTGTAAATAATGTTATTAGGGAGGTAATATGTAATTTTGGGTATTTATGGGTTTAATGTGTAATTATTATGGAATTATGATTTAAATTATAAGTTTTATAAACTAAAGGGACTAAATGTGTAATTATGTGAAACTTGGGGGTTAATTCGTACCATACATAAATTTTGAGGGCATATTCTGTAAATTATTAAATGTAAGGGTTAGTGGTGTAATTAAGGATATAATATGGGTTAAATTGTAAATTATGTAACTATAAGGTTTATTTTATAATTTTGATAAATAAAGGGTGTAAATTGTAAATTATGAAACTTTATGGACTAGAGATGTGATTCTGAATAAATGATGAATTTAAAATTAGTAACTTGTGATATTTCATTTAAAACCCTAATTTATGGAAACTTGTCATATTTAACCCTGAACTATCTTAACTTGTTAAAATGTACCCTATGTCCATAATATGCTTAATTATGACTTAACTTAAGTTAAGATACTTAAACCTTCTAACTATGGAAACTTACTAAAAATGGAAACCTGCTAAAAATGGAAACTTGCTAAATTTGGAAACCTGCTAAAAATAAAAAGTTACTTAAAATGGAAAGGCAAGCTTAAATAAGTAATTAGAACCAATTGTAATTCTCTTCTACTCCTTTAGGTGTGAAGAAGGAGAGGTCTTGATCCTTGTCAGTGCTTTCTATTTCTTGTTCGTATTTGCATTCGTATTAAGGTACAGATATTCCGCCCTTCTCAAGTAAGGTGCCTTCGCTTCTTTTGATTTCGTATTTTGATTCGTTTAGGATTCCCTAAGCCATTGCTATGTTCCCCTACACTTTGGTTCGTTTGATTGATTCGTTTTGATCTTGGTTTTCGATATGACCCTTTTGCTTTGAGCCTCTTTAATGATCCATTTGATATTCGTTCGTTACCTTGTGATATTAGTATTCGAGACACTTGATACTTCGAAGGTTCATTTGATTTTGGTAAATAGATGTGAAAACTTTTTAATTATAACATGGGAAGGGTTTGAGGAAAACTTATTTTAAAACGATGTTTATGAAATATGCGATACCACTTTCATTTGGAATTTTACTAAACTTTTATGAAAACTACTTTTAAAGATTACTCTTATAAGAAAAGTTATTAAAGATCATTTTAATGAAAACCATTTGATAAAGATTTCTTTAAATGAACCAGTTGATGATGAACCTTTGATCAGTTCGTTGGATTCTTTTGACTTTGATATTGGATATGAACCCTTTGCCATGAACCTTTGATATTTGGACTTGACTTTGATTCGATGACTTAGATTATTTGAACCTTTGCTATGATTTGGACCTTTGACCTTTGACCCTTCAGTTTGATACCCGAGCCAAGTTCGTTTCCTAGCCATGAAGGTAACATGGCCGTGTCATTTGATGCACCAGTGGCATGACTCACGTGTGGGTGAGTGATTTCTCACACTGTCCCCATTTTGCTATGCGCGCTTTATTATTTATTATGGCCTATATTATTTCTCGGGGGGCGTATGGGTTGCAATCCTAGGTTCGTGTCCGTGTTCGTGGACTTAACATGATTTGATATTATATATTGTTCGGTGACTGATGTTGGGTGCAATCCACGTCTTTCACAAGTTCGGGAGCTAGCTACTCCATTTGAAGAATGAGGACACCCCTCATATTATCTGATTATCTGAGATTTCTCCCCTCTATATGATTTGAAGACATGGTTACTATATTTGATTTGTGTTCGGGCTCGTAATGGATGATTGATTTTCCTTTTTCCCTTTTCTTACTTTGTACCTTTGTCTATACCTTATGTTATTCCATTGCACTATACCATATATGTTCGTTTCCTTTTGCTTTCGTTTTCGTTTATATATATCTGTTCACTGGGCTTTTTAAGCTCAGCCGCATTTCTTTTCCTGCGGCAGGTTTAGTAGGGAGCTGGGAATGAGTGGAGAGTACTTTGGACTTAGAAGACTTGATAGTTATTCTGGATTAGAGTTGATTAGAAGATATTATATTTTTAGAATTTGTATTCGCAATTGTAACTTTGGAATTTCAGTATTTCATTTGTAACCTTTGAGATTCTTGTATTACTGTAAATGTATGCTTTGTTTTGATCTGATATGAAACCATCTTTGTGATATCTTTACCCTTGTCGGGTTGGGGTGTTACAATTATGGTATCAGAGCGACAGGCTGCGATTCGTAATACATTTACCCTTGGCCTGTGTAAGTTAGGACCACTAAGTTTTCCCTGTAGGCGCTCGTAAGACAACCTTTGAAAATTTTCTTTAAGATTTCCCTATAGGAGCATAAGTTTGACCAGTGAGGAATGGGTAGACTATAAGGCATTTGTTTAAGTATCATTGCTTCCGCACCACTCTGATTCGTGCCTTGCTTTTGGTTAGATCCTGTTGATACCACTTTTGGAAAGTGAAAGCCTATGCTTTGCACCACCTAAGATTTGAACCTGATTTAATCTTGAAGGCATTGAGAATTTCATAATAATTGCCTGACACTATTTGATCCTTATCTTCAGATTTTGACTCTGATCTCTGATCCTTTCGTTAATCATTTTGACGCCTCTTCGGGCACTCTGAGAACCTCCATGGCGATGGCGTACTGGATATGTTTTGTTAATTGTCTTTTGCTTTTGATAAGTATCTATGAATCTTCCGACGCTATTTGATTTCGTTTCACCCATCTTTGTCCCTACGAGAAGTCTTGTGGTGTTTAACCACGAGTATAAGAATGTTTCCTCTCACTTTTGAACGATAAGTTTTGCTATGCTGATCTGTCTTTCCTCGGATAGTTAACTTCGATTTTATTCATGCAAGGAATTGGTTGATTGATCACTCAAATATTGACAGCTACCCTTCTATGTCTCACCTTTAGCGTTTGAAACAATTTTGAACTCCCTACTGTGATTACCGATTGTTAAACCCTTTGCTATCACTATTACTCTGGAGACTCGTGTGTTACTTTCGCGGTCATGAAGTTTTCCTAGAACCCATTTCGTACACCAATGAATGAATCGTATCTTGAGAGTTATTCGACACCCTGCGTTTTCTGAATATGATTCCTGGTCGAACCACCAAGTTTTTCCACCGGAGCGTGAAGTAGGATTTGACATGATACCGAGAGATTGTCTAGTCACTAAGCGAAGGTACCTTTCAGATGTGTCCGGGATCATACCTGTTGATTTGAGCAAACCGGGAAGAGTAGCAACCGGAGACCAGGAAGCAAGTTTGCTTAAGTGTATCTTCTGGGCGTGTTTTAGTTTCGTTCGCGATAACGAAGGACGGTGACTGGAGTTATGTAGTGATTACTGAAAGCTGAATCGTATTACTGTTAGGAACCATTATTTCTCTACCCTGAAACGTCTATGTATTTGTTTAATTTCAGAGCGCGAAATTTCCTTCTGATGAATTGAAGTTATTCTTGAAATCACTTCCGTATTCGTAACGACTGCTATGACAGTTAGTGACGCTAATAGTATTAGCTAAAGCTCTGACTGTTTCGTGAAATTGATAAATAATGTTTTCTCGTGAGTACTTGGGCAAATGGTCATTGTATGACTTAATAGTACGTTCGGTGACGAGGAAGAGCATGAAAATCATCTTTGCACCTTGTTAGGAAATTCGTCGATCATTTGTACATTCTGAGAGGTTGATATTTGTAGAGACAACGATGTTCTTAATTGAGGATGTTCTCTTTAAATCCCGCAAGTTCTGAAAACTATCACCAAGTGGTCAAGACCGATAACAGAAGGGAGAACTGAAACCTTTTGAGCTTTGCAGAAGAACTCTGGTGATGTTTACAATTTGTGATACCATTGAGAAATTTCGTGAACCGAGAGAAACAGCTTAGTTGATTGAGAATGGAATTTTGGAAAAGCTGAAATAGAAAGTAGTTTCCATACCTTCAACGAAACGAATTTTGGGGCATTCCAGTAAGAGACTCGGTTTTACTCCCTTACAGCACAGAAGGTTTTGCGTATGCATCAAGACAACTAGAAGCGCATCAGAAGAATTACTTCATTGCCTGACCTGGAGTTGACAACAACGGTGGCTACCCTGATGAGAGAAGACATTCCTTACAAGGCGGAAGTGTTGGCGATGCAGAAGAAGAAATTCTAGTCAAGCTGGCGAACCTGGAGCTGATGAAGACATGCAGTCCCTCTTCCCTATTCATCGTGGTTGTACTAAGATGAATTGAGAGCGGAAGCAGACTGGATGATGAAGAGATTTAAAGATCGTGCCAGAAATCCACGTTACTCCATCACATTCCAAGAAGAACTGCAGGAGGCTTGATGAACCAGATTGACGGACCAACGAAGACAGATTAACCGGACTTGAAGAGATTGGATGTGTTGAATGAACGGATTTTTGAAACAGACCCTTTATGTTTGGAAGAATTGATTCTATGAAGGCCGAAGTTCTTGGCGTCTAACTTTCATTTCCGTTGACCCTCTTCAGTTTCGTTATATCGTAATAAGATCCTCTTATGATTTAAGTTTCCTAGAGGCATTTCAGTTCGTGTTCATTTTTCGTATGTTCGGTGATGGCTTTGTTTGAGAGATTTTGGCGAGTTGTGGAAGATATGATGCTTGTGACGGCGTACCTCACTTCTGCTAGGCAATCTGGGATTTTGATACTCTTGCGAATAGTTTTGTTTTCCCTCTTGACTAAGTTATTCGATTTTAGTTGACCTCTGAGACTGTAGATGTACTAGGTGGATTAAGATAGGTGGTTTTGATTACGACTTGAGATAAAGTATGACCATCATGAGGGCATATTTATATGATGCCAGTATTATGACGTCTGGCCAACGTGATAATACTTACATCATATAACGTGCACTTGTTGTGGGCATAGGATATCTTGGGGAGTACCTAAGAAGTTTAGAATTTGAATCTCCGTTGGATTATCCGTGATTAGTGAGACTTTAAGTTCATCCTATCTATGCGTATACTCTGCTTTCGTTTATTAGTTATCTGGATGAGTTTGGACTCTCGTTTTGCATGCTGTTGACCTCAGTCATATATCTTGAAAACTCCTTGTAGAGCTCTTCGCTGTTGACGCAGTTAAGTTGATTTGAAATCTTGTTCGTATTCCATATAAGCTTTCTAGAAGATTCGCTTATCGTCCATTTTATGTTGCATGGACTTTTTAATCAGGATCAACTTATTTTGTCTCCTTCTGAGAAATTTGAAACCACCTCATTTTGATTCGAGTCATGAGAAACTATTTGGTCTGAAGATCTTTTGGAAGAACCTCCTCGGGCGTGAGAATGTTTGTGACGAACTTCTGCGACTTGCTACGATTTCGTTTAACCTTGCGACTTCAAATTTCGAGGACGAAATTTTTCTTTTAGAGGGGAAGAAGTTGTAATACCCAAAAATCTAAAACATGCAAAAAGACCAAATTGCCCCTGGAACTTAAAATTTGATTAATAAAGCATTTGAAGTACCAAATTAATACCAAACAATTGGGAATGATCAAGATATGAACCAAAGAAATTTTTACTATTATATTTTAGCATTGTAAAGTACAAAAAAATTATGAACACACACACAAATACATATGGGCCGATTTATGTATATTATGTAATATTATTATTAACTTTGTAAATCAATTTAAATCAAAATAAAGGAAGAGATAATCACAAATAAATTTGAGATCACACAAAATCAGAAATTGACTAATTATTTCCTTTCTTGGGCCGGAAGTTTTGCCCTCCCATCTTTATTTCACACGGTTTTAAGTTATTCCTCATTTTAAAATTACCGAAACCCTAAAAACAAACACACAAAACTCCATCTTGTTCGTGCGGTTTTCTGGAGGCTATTGAGAATTTTTCTGGTGTTCATCTGCATCTAAGGAGGCTAGGAAAAATAAGGTTGGGCTTGTGGAGTCGTTCGTTTGGTCGCTAGGCTTTTCTTTGGTCGATAATTGCATCCGAGGGGTACAAAATTATCACGGCTCATCTAAACGTTCAAATCATTGTTTGGTATTTTTCCTATGATCCTTACACTACATATAACTCATATAAAATGTTAGATTTGAATCATGCAAGGTTTTGTGGCCAAATGAATTATTGATGATTAAAATACGTATAATATCTAAAATACTCCATACGATTTTTCTGGGTGTGGAACTTATTTTATTTGAGATCTATATGAACCTTATGACTCTGGAAAAATACTCATTCGAATTGTTGTAGCATATTTTGTCCATGTCGAATTTATTTGTATATCGGGTTTTAAAATAAAACGAGAAAAAAAAAGAAAAAAAGAAAAGAAAAAGGAAACGTGCGATCTAGGGTTAGGGTTTTGGTGATGGTTTTGGCTAATTAATGCTGTCATAATGATGAACTAATGATTGGTTGGTGATTGGTAAGATTAGAGTTAGGGTTTTGATTTAAAAGTGTTGAACGATTTGGTTTTAAAAATGTAAGGGTGTGTTTTGTTATTTCTGAAACATGTGGGTTATTTTTATAAATCTTAGTTAGGTCAGTAGAAATGTGTAAAAATTATAACATGGGGTCCTTATGTGTAAAATTAGCAAGATATGGATTTAATTGTAAATATTGTGTTCGAATTGCAAATTAAATAAATAGAGGGGTTAAAAGTGTAAATTCAGGAAACTTATGATTTTTATGTGTAAATAATGTTATTAGGGAGGTAATATGAAATTTTGGGAATTTATGGGTTTAATGTGTAATTATTATGGAATTATGATTTAAATTATAAGTTTTATAAACTAAAGGGACTAAATGTGTAATTATGTGAAACTTGGGGGTTAATTCGTACCATACATAAAGTTTGAGGGCATATTCTATAAATTATTAAATATAAGGGTTAGTGGTGTAATTAAGGATATAATATGGGTTAAATTGTAAATTATGTAACTATAAGGTTTATTTTGTAATTTTGATAAATAAAGGGTGTAAATTGTAAATTATGAAACTTTATGGACTAGAGATGTGATTCTGAATAAATGATGAATTTAAAATTAGTAACTTGTGATATTTCATTTAAAACCCTAATTTATGGAAACTTGTCATATTTAACCCTGAACTATCTTAACTTGTTAAAATGTACCCTATGTCCATAATATGCTTAATTATGACTTAACTTAAGTTAAAATACTTAAACCTTCTAACTATGGAAACTTGCTAAATAAGGAAACTTTCTAAAAATGGAAACTTGCTAAATTTGGAAACCTGCTAAAAATAGAAAGTTACTTAAAATGGAAAGGCAAGCTTAAATAAGTAATTAGAACCAATTGTAATTCTCTTCTACTCCTTTAGGTGTGAAGAAGGAGAGGTCTTGATCCTTGTCAGTGCTTTCTATTTCTTGTTCGTATTTGCATTCGTATTAAGGTACAGATATTCCGCCCTTCTCAAGTAAGGTGCCTTCGCTTCTTTTGATTTCGTATTTTGATTCGTTTAGGATTCCCTAAGCCATTGCTATGTTCCCCTACACTTTGGTTCGTTTGATTGATTCGTTTTGATCTTGGTTTTCGATATGACCCTTTTGCTTTGAGCCTCTTTAATGATCCATTTGATATTCGTTCGTTACCTTGTGACATTAGTATTCGAGACACTTGATACTTCGAAGGTTCATTTGATTTTGGTAAATAGATGTGAAAACTTTTTAATTATAACATGGGAAGGGTTTGAGGAAAACTTATTTTAAAACGATGTTTATGAAATATGCGATACCACTTTCATTTGGAATTTTACTAAACTTTTATGAAAACTACTTTTAAAGATTACTTTTGTAAGAAAAGTTATTAAAGGTCATTTTAATGAAAACCATTTGATAAAGATTTCTTTAAATGAACCAGTTGATGATGAACCTTTGATCAGTTCGTTGGATTCTTTTGACTTTGATATTGGATATGAACCCTTTGCCATGAACCTTTGATATTTGGACTTGACTTTGATTCGATGACTTAGATTATTTGAACCTTTGCTATGATTTGGACCTTTGACCTTTGACCCTTCAGTTTGATACCCGAGCCAAGTTCGTTTCCTAGCCATGAAGGTAACATGGCCGTGTCATTTGATGCACCAGTGGCATGACTCACGTGTGGGTGAGTGATTTCTCACACCGTCCCCATTTTGCTATGCGCGCTTTATTATTTATTATGGCCTATATTATTTCTCGGGGGGCGTATGGGTTGCAATCCTAGGTTCGTGTCCGTGTTCGTGGACTTAACATGATTTGATATTATATATTGTTCGGTGACTGATGCTGGGTGCAATCCACGTCTTTCACAAGTTCGGGAGCTAGCTACTCCATTTGAAGAATGAGGACACCCCTCATATTATCTGATTATCTGAGAGGTCTCCCCTCTATATGATTTGAAGACATGGTTACTATATTTGATTTGTGTTCGGGCTCGTGGTGGATTATTGATTTTCCTTTTTCCCTTTTCTTACTTTGTACCTTTGTCTATACCTTATGTTATTCCATTGCACTATACCGTATATGTTCGTTTCCTTTTGCTTTCGTTTTCGTTTATATATATCTGTTCACTGGGCTTTTTAAGCTCAGCCGCATTTCTTTTCCTGCGGCAGGTTTAGTAGGGAGCTGGGAATGAGTGTAGAGTACTTTGGACTTAGAAGACTTGATAGTTATTCTGGATTAGAGTTGATTAGAAGATATTATATTTTAAGAATTTGTATTCGCAATTGTAACTTTGGAATTTCAGTATTTCATTTGTAACCTTTGAGATTCTTGTATTACTGTAAATGTATGCTTTGTTTTGATCTGATATGAAACCATCTTTGTGATATCTTTACCCTTGTCGGGTTGGGGTGTTACATTAGTGGCATCAGACATTGGCTGTAGTTATGTATGATATCAGACAGTGCTGAGTTTTTGTTTTGTGATGTTTAGTTCTCTATTATGTTTGTATCAGATTTGGGTATGTCCAAATCTTTGCTTTTTATGCACTTGATGTACTATCTTTTGGAAAATAAATATAAATTCACCTTTGCACAAAAAAAAAATAAAAAAAAAAATAATAATAATAATAAAAAAAAAATCGTTGTTGAGCACATCCAAGCTTGTTCGATAAATCATACACAAAGTTTCATTCAAACTGATCGAGATCGATTGCCATCCATGTGACTATGATACCCTCTTGGACTCTTGATTGCCTGCATTTCTAGAGATGAAGCAAGAGACAGAATGATCACTTTTGTCAATGTTCAATTCAATATATTTCAAGGTACCAAAGAACGTGTGTCACCAGAATAGATGTGTCACCGTCATGAATCCTACTAAAAAACTCACGAAACCCGGGAGTTTGATTTCAATTCACACCTAACCAAAATTATTGATGTCTTGCAAATAGTAACTCAATCAGTCACACGAGAACTGCCTATAGATTTTATTCACCGAATTCATCTTTTATTCTTAACTAAAGTACTTGCAGAATAATTCAGTTGCCACACACGCAAAAAAAAAAAAAAAAAAAAAAAAAAAAAAAAAAAAAAAAAAAAAAAAAAAAAAAGTATACTAGTACATCACCACAAAGATGAATGATTATAGATCTTGCAATACTTTAATTTGTAGGAGTCTTGGTATCTTCACTCGCACATAGGGATGGCAACGGGCGGGGAATTTCGGGAATTGTACTTCCCATCTCCATCCCTGTTTTACACTCTCCATCCCCATTCCCGTCCCCATCATCATCGGGGAATTGCTTTACATCCCCATCCCCATCCCCAATGGGGATCGGGGATCCCTGCGGGGATTCGAGGATTCTCCACCCTTATGAAATAACATAAAATTTCCACCAACTCGTCGAAAATATAAAGAATTTTGATTCATAAAATACCTCAACAAACATACATCGCACATAGTTATATTAATTACAATTTCAATTCAACTTTAATGCATCGTTAGCATAATAACATCAAATATAATATCATATGTGTGTGTATTCGGACAAAATAGTTAAGTAATTTATAATTGGTACTTATACTTCTAAATCTATAAATATCACATATGCATATAAACATACATGCCGATACTTGTAAACATATGTACATGTATCCTATTTATTTGACTTGTTTTATTATATTATATATGAGAATTGATACATTAATGTTTACTTTTGTAATTCTCAGGTAAAAACAAGTATTATGTGAAACTTGGCGATTTTGGACTAATTATGGAGCAAAACAAGCAAGATGTTAAGAGTCTACTGAAATGTACAAGATCAAGATCATTCTGCTCCAGATACGCCGAAACACACTTCTTACATACGGCGCATCACTATCAAGATTTCACAAAGTTACAATCCAAGACAGCGAAGGACATGCGCCGCATAGAGAAATGGAGTTACGCCGCATCTTAAGGCGGTGTACGAATATTCCTGAATATATTAATCTTGGACCCCACGCGAAGTTAAGTCAATGCGCCGCATCTACTTATCCTATGCGCCGCATCTAACCCTCAGACAGAAACTATAAATACCCCAAGGCCAGACGAATTTCGGGATCCTTTTTTGAGACTAGACTTTAGAGACCGAAGACAGAAGAACCCTAGGAGACGAATTCAGACGTATTAGCAGCACAAGACACACCCTAAACGAAGATACAAGATCTGTAAGAAGGTCCTGCATGTATTCAATTCATTAAGTAGTTTTGTTTTATTGTATTAGTACACTTTAATTCATCAGGATTGATGGGCCGATTCCATGTGACTACGGAAAATCATGGGCACCCCTTAAAATTGCTTTCCCATTAATTAAAGTTTATATGTTGATGTCTTTGGTGACTTTTATTAGTGCATTGATAACCTCTGTGTCTAGCTGAGCATTGCTTGGGTCGCCATGCCCCTTCCTCGCCTATTTATTCTATCGTTTATAGGATAGTGGGATAGACATAAGTGATTATTAAGGGTTTACTCGCCGATAAGATTAGAGCCAACGAGAAAGGGTTAATTATATACACTTCATATAAAACTAGCAATAAAACAAGTGACAAGCTACTTAATTATCAGGACAGGTCTTCTTATTGTCTCAAGTATCTATCTGTGTACGTGTGTGCTAATCGCTGATTCGTGCTCATTAGTTTAGTTTTCTATTTAATCATAACCAAACCGTGCCAGTCTCTCAGGCTGAATCCCCTTGCGTTAGATTAGGTTGTATAGCTAACCTAGGATATTAAAATACTGATTAGAATAACTAGATAATACGTTCCACTCTTAGTGATCGACACTCTACTTACCATTATATTCATACTGACCGGGTACACTGCTCGTTAAAGTGTGTGTTTTATTGATAAGTCGGCTAAATATAAATTTAAAACTTGAGTAGGCATTAATACTGCTAAACCACAACGACACATCACGCGCGCACCAAGTTTTTGGAGCCGCTACCGTGGATATAAAAGAATTAGAGCAAAAACACCACATCAAGTTTTTGGCGCCGTTGCCGGGGAGTGAATTGTTATTATCTGTTAATTTGATTAGTATTTTAATTAGGTTTTTCTTTTCTTTTTAATTTTTAGATTCTAACCACTAACTCTGTTATATATTAGTTAAATTGCATTCATTGTATTATTTGCATATTTTCTGTTTTTGTTTGATTTTATTTTTGTTTTTCTTTTTATTTTTCTGCATTCTGCTATCGTTGTACTGTGCTGATACAAACGATACGGCGCATCTGTTTTCACAGATACGGCGTATTGCGTTTAATTTTTATAAAATACAACGCGTTTAATAAATTCGAGTACGACGCATCTTTCCCCAAGATACGGCGTATTCTGTTTTTAATAAGAAATTTTTCTAAACGATAACGCCATACGACGCATCTGTTTTAACAGATACGGCGTATTGTCTATTTAAATTAAAAACAGTTTTCGAATTATTAAACAGATACGACGCATCGATCTTTATCGATACGGCGCATCTTATGAATCAAAAATCTTGTATTTTGAAACGTAATGAAAATACGGCGCATTAGCTTCTGTTAATACGACGCATTTAACTTTAATAAATATAATCGATTTTTGATACTTAACCTGATACGGCGCATGCTAAAATTATAAGCGGCGTATCTATTTTCTGAATAAAAGTCTGATTAAATTTTAACGTAATAAGATACGGCGTATCCAACTTTTTGGATACGGCGCATCGTCTGCAGATATCAGTAATTTTTATTTTTCGTATTCCGTTTTCGTTGTTAATTTTCTGATATACTACTTTCTTGAACATACCCTACTGATGCTTTTGTGATGGTTTCAGGAAGTGCATGACCAGGAGTTCAACTAAGAACTTGATTACACCTTTCGAAGATCCTGAACGAGCCTTACATTCGCTTAAAAGGCTTTTCTACACAAAAAGCTTTGAAATTTCAAGTTCGTTCGAGCTTGATTACTTTTCTGAAGAGAAAGAGGAAGAAGAAACAGAAACAATGACGGAAAACACTACAATGGAGGAATACATGAACAAAACCCGTGCTGATTACAGTTCAGGAGTTGCTAGACCAAAGTTTGATGAAAAGTCAAAGTTTGAGTTGAAGGGTCAGTTTCTCAAGGAGCTAAGAGAAAATGCTTTCAGTGGAACAGAACATGAAGATGCTAATGAACATGTTGAAAAAGTCCTCGAGATTGCAGATTTGTTTACTACGGAAGGAGTCACTGACGATCAACTTATGCTAAGGATCTTTCCAATTTCGCTTAAAGGAGCTGCTAATAAGTGGCTAAGGAATGAACCTGCTAGTTCAATCACAACATGGGAAGATTTGAAAAGCAAATTCCTGAAAAGATATTGTCCACTTGCTAAAACTGCTAAAAAGATGGAGGCTATCAACAATTTCAAGCAAGAGCCTGATGAAACTCTTTATCAAGCTTGGGAACGATTTAAAGACTTATTGATGAAATGCCCTCAACATTATCTAAGTCCAATGCAGGAGATAATATTGTTCTATCAAGGATTGGACGTGCCTACTAGACAAATCTTGGATGCTAAGGGAGCTGTGCCTCAAATGAGTGCAGCCAATGCTAGAAAAGCTATCCAAGAAGCTGCTGATCATTCTCAAAAATGGCACGACGGAACCTCTACTAGATCTAAGAGCAGCACTAATTTTGACGGGTTTGCTGCTATTCAAGCTCAATTGGATAAAATTAGTAGAGAGATGAAGAAGCGTGATGAGAAAGTTTATGCTGCCCAAGTTGGATGTGAAAAATGCGAAGGACCTCACTACACTAAAGATTGCCCTAATAAGAATGAAAGTGAGACTTTTGAAGAAGCATACTACACACAATTTGGACAACCATTCCGACCTTCAGGAAGATTTAGGGAAGCTACTCCGGGATACTATCAAAAGAACAACTTTAATCCCACTTATCAAGAAAGGAGGCAGACTTTAGATGACACTCTAAAGCAAATTATGGCCGATGCTGCTAAAAGACATGAAGAGAACACTGCTATGATCAAAGAAATCCGAGCTTCAACGGATACTATTACAAGAAATCAAGGAGCTTCGATCAAAGCAAGGGGATACGGAAGTTTACCTAGCTCAACTGAAACTAACCCAAGAGATCATGTCAAGGCCATATGCACTACTGAGGAAGTCACGCCTAACATACCTTTTCCTAGAAGATTGATGAATGGTAATGATGCTGCAAAGCCCGAATTTTTCTTTAATTCTTCAATCAGTTTAAGGAGGCTACTCAAAGAGAAGACAAAGATTGAAGAGGAGATCAAGGCTACAATGAAAGAAGAGAGCTCTGCAACCGACTTACATGCCTTGCCTCATAAAGAAAAGGACCCAGGAAGTTTTACTTTACCTTGTTCAATTAATGATATATCTTTCAATAATGTGTTAGCTGACTTAGGAGCTAGCGTTAGTGTTATGCCCCTTAAGACATTCACTACCCTAGGACTAGGAAAATTAGCACCAACTAAGTTGCTTATTGAATTGGCTGATAAAATGGTAAAATGACCTGAAGGGATTGCTAAAAATGTGCTAGTTAAGATTGAGAAGTTTGTTTTCCTCGTAGACTTTGCTATATTAGATATGCCCGAGGATGTTAAGATTCCTTTAATCCTTGGAAGACCTTTCTTGTCTACCGCCCATGCTAAGATTGATGTGTTTAAAAGAAAAATCTCATTAAAAGTAGGGAATAATAAACTAGTCTATAAGTGCCAAAATCCTGCTAAAAGCATAATTAGAGGCGTCTATGTGCTAGGATTAAGAGAACGTATGGACCTCGATCTAGAAGCTAGGCTTATGGGAGAAACATTGATTCAAAACAACTCAACTAATCCTATTTATGAGAACTTCGAGGAATATATTGACCTTAATGTACCTACCGAACTTAGGCGCGATATTGTTAATGATTCTGATGATGAGTGGTATGATTGCGTAGTGATTAACAAACGTAGGAGAATAGTTGAGAATACGAATTTGAGTAATGATGTGTTTATTGAACTACCACCCCACCTTGCATATTTATGCCTATATAATAATAAGAATTTCCCGTCTATCATTTTGTCATCTCTGCCCGAAAGGGACAGAACTTTGTTTATACAGATATTAAAGAAGAATGGCGTGGAAATTAAGGACAAGCAAGGAGTGTTCAATATTACTGGACTGGCGATGAGGGAGCGCGATGCTTCCGACTCTTTCAGTGATCGGTATTAAGGAGCTGAACGTGAGTCTAACTTGAAGACTCTGGAATAAAGACAAGTGCTGACCGGGAGACAACCCGGAAAATTTTTACTTTTCTGTTCTGTGTCGAATCTGTCAGACCTGCAGAAGATACGGCGCATCTCAATCCTAAGATGCGACGCATCGCCTGCACTGGTCATATCTTATTTAATTTTCTGCATTTTTATTTTTGACTTTAAAACTTTCTGTCAGTTTATTTAATGCGGCGCATCCCTGGTTAAGGATGCGACGCATCTTTTATTCTGATTCGTATTTATTCCAGGCTCGATACGGCGTATCTTTTTCCATAAGATACGGCGTATCGACTGACCTGATGATTTTCAGTTTTAATTTTTTTTTAGTTTTATTTTTACTAACTACTAATGTATTATGCAAGTTTGAACCTTCTTAACTCAGGTGTGTTAAAGTCTTAATGGTATTATAGATTCCTGCATTCTTGTGGATACATCATCTATGAAGCTTAAACGTTCTCATCTACAAGAAAGTTGATTTTTGCTCTTATACGAATAATGGAGGATCATACCGAGCAAATCTCAGGGGAGTTTTTCTGTTCTAATTCTTTTATTTTCCAGTTTTTAACCTTTGACACAAACAACGAGGACGTTGTTTAACTTAAGTGGGGGGATTGGAGAATTAGAACACTTACTTGTCCTAAACTTTTTCAAAATATGCTTAAAATGTGCTTAATATATCAAAATTTAAAATTTTTATAGCATGTTTTTGTTTAAAGTCTAAATTACATAGCTGCACACATAACATTATTTCCAAAAATTGTGAACTTATCAAAATTCACAAATCTATGAGTGTGCCGGTGACTTGTAAACTTTAGAACTTGGCTTATATACTATTCGAGACCACCATAATAAGTATTATCTATATAATTGGAATGACTTGTCTAAATTGGTAAATTTCTAGGATTACACCCAAATAGCCTTTATATGTTATGTGATATTAACTAACTACATTGGTTAGTTAACCCCCTTATAAACCTTTTTGTTACTCTCACTTTTAGAGTAAGATACCCCTAGAAAAACACTCAGAGCCATTCCTTTCGTTTCTTACACCTTTGTTATAATGTTTCGTTACACCCTTACACCTTAGCCTACCCTGTAGATTAAAATTCGTGGTTGGTTAATTGCTTTAGGTGAAGTGTGTTTCCTTACATTACCTGTGTTCGCGTGCGTAATTCATTATCTTTGGTTAGGTCGGGAAATTGCACAATGCAATTGGTATGAAAGTAAATATTGTATATCTTTGAGTTTATTTTTCGTGTGTTTACTACTTTCGCTATTACAGTTATTTCTGAAAGTATGAAGAGTATGGAAAAATTATCCGGAAAAATAGTGATAGAAAAGTTGTGAAATTTTACATATATGTTGAAAAAAAAAATCAAAAAAAATAGAAAAGAAAAAGAAAAAGGAAAAGTTGGAAGTTTGTTTTAACCAACTTATGTAAAGTTTTGTATTAAGTGGGCGATATCACCACTATTTGTTGTATATTATATTTATGGATTGAATGGGAGTTGGCCGTTATGGGAACGCCAACTAAGGTTATTCTTTGATTGAGATTTTGTTGAGTATAATTTGTGTCTACCTAAAGCGTGTGTTTCAAGTGTTAAAGCGTGAGTTATTCAATGATATGAGTCTTATTCATGGGATGGTTGGGATAGTGATTAACCACACTTAGGATTTTAATTTATCTGTTTTGTTTATTTTTCATTTTACACCAATTTGTATCCCAAATATTATCCATACCCTATATCATTCTTAATCCAAACCTTTGATTTATTGAGATTAGGGATTTGAGCAATCTTAAGTATCGTAGTCATGGATTCGGCTATGTATTTATGATTTTGTCGCCATTTTTGATATAATATTATTGGTAAAGATTACTTGGTCCTATCTTTAGCCTATTCGAGTTGAGGATTTGAGCAATTGCAAGTATCGTGGTCGTGGATTCGATCATGTATTTGTGATTTTGTCGCCTTTTCTGGAATATGAGATCGATAGAGATTAAGAAGAATGATTAACCCTTAACCAACAAACCCTTTTTACCGCTTTAGACTTGTCATTCCTTAGCTTTAGTGGGGGAGATGTGTATACTTGCCAAGCTTATGATAGAATATTCGTCACGACTGGACAGTTAAACGATTAGATTTGCTTTTATCAAAATATTTTATTCTATTTCTAATTCGTTAAGTGTTTGGTTGTGCAATTATGATAAAACGAATACATGCTTAAATATAAAAATAAATCCTAATAACTTTTAGGATACATTTTCATAAGATTAATTCTAAGGTTTACTTGGGGACAAGTAAAGTTCAAGTGGGGGGATATTTGATGAACTCAAATAAGTACATTTTATTATCATCATTTATCCTATTTATTTGACTTGTTTTATTATATTATATATGAGAATTGATACGTTAATGTTTACTTTTGTAATTCTCAGGTAAAAACAAGTATTATGTGAAACTTGGCGATTTTGGACTAATTATGGAGCAAAACAAGCAAGATGTTAAGAGTCTACTGAAATGTACAAGATCAAGATCATTCTGCTCCAGATACGCCGCAACACACTTCTTACATACGGCGCATCACTATCAAGATTTCACAAAGTTACAATCCAAGACAGCGAAGGACATGCGCCGCATAGAGAAATGGAGTTACGCCGCATCTTAAGGCGGTGTACGAATATTCCTGAATATATTAATCTTGGACCCCACGCGAAGTTAAGTCAATGCGCCGCATCTACTTATCCTATGCGCCGCATCTAACCCTCAGACAGAAACTATAAATACCCCAAGGCCAGACGAATTTCGGGATCCTTTTTTGAGACTAGACTTTAGAGACCGAAGACAGAAGAACCCTAGGAGACGAATTCAGACGTATTAGCAGCACAAGACACACCCTAAACGAAGATACAAGATCTGTAAGAAGGTCCTGCATGTATTCAATTCATTAAGTAGTTTTGTTTTATTGTATTAGTACACTTTAATTCATCAGGATTGATGGGCCGATTCCATGTGACTACGGAAAATCATGGGCACCCCTTAAAATTGCTTTCCCATTAATTAAAGTTTATATGTTGATGTCTTTGGTGACTTTTATTAGTGCATTGATAACCTCTGTGTCTAGCTGAGCATTGCTTGGGTCGCCATGCCCCTTCCTCGCCTATTTATTCTATCGTTTCTAGGATAGTGGGATAGACATAAGTGATCATTAAGGGTTTACTCACCGATAAGATTAGAGCCAACGAGAAAGGGTTAATTATATACACTTCATATAAAACGAGCAATAAAACAAGTGACAAGCTACTTAATTATCAGGACAGGTCTTCTTATTGTCTCAAGTATCTATCTGTGTACGTGTGTGCTAATCGCTGATTCGTGCTCATTAGTTTAGTTTTCTATTTAATCATAACCAAACCATGCCAGTCTCTCAGGCTGAATCCCCTTGCGTTAGATTAGGTTGTATAGCTAACCTAGGATATTAAAATACTGATTAGAATAACTAGATAATACGTTCCACTCTTAGTGATCGACACTCTACTTACCATTATATTCATACTGACCGGGTACACTGTTCGTTAAAGTGTGTGTTTTATTGATAAGTCGGCTAAATATAAATTTAAAACTTGAGTAGGCATTAATACTGCTAAACCACAACGACACATCACGCGCGCACCAAGTTTTTGGAGCCGCTACCGTGGATATAAAAGAATTAGAGCAAAAACACCACATCAGGGATTTATGTTATCCCCATCCCCGCCTCATCCCCGGTTTAATATTTCAGGGGATTCCCCATCCGCGTCCCCATCCCCGGTCAACTAGGGGATTCCCCAGTCAAATCGGGTTTGGGGATCGGGTCTCCATCGGGTACGGATACTCGCACATACAATAATAAATATGTAGGGTCACAATTTTGATTTTGGATTTCATTTACACCATTGTCACCAAAAATGAATTATCATGGACTCTATAAAGGTCGCAATATCAAATCATTTTACACGACCTTTAATAAATATGGACTAGATTAAATCTATACTTTGTGAAATATTACTATAGAGTTGTACTTAACTTATGATACATCGGACAAACAATGTTCATAAACTATAACAAAATTTGACTGAAAGTGACATAAATACCGAGTGAGTTTTTTTTTTTTGGGAGGCGATTTTTAATTTTTGGTTTAGAGAGTCGTACCCGCCACAAAGGCAGGCCTTCATCCACCACATACCCAGACTATGTTGTCTGAACCGAACCCACGCTGGTGTAGTGGGGATTCAACGGCTTCCGCCCGGAAACCGTACTGCCTCCACACGAGATAACTCGCTGGAGTAACAGTCGGATGAAAACCAGGGCCGGCTCGGATTCGAATCTCCGCAACTAATGGCTCAAAGATTCTCCTCTTCATTTTCTGATAACAACAGACCCTGTGATCAGAGAGGACTTCCCGGATGGTTACCCATCTGGTACTACTCTCTCTGTGGCTCACTTAACAAGTTAAGCACTCACCACTAGACCACAAGGTAGTTGTTAAATACCGAGTGAGTTTCTCGACCAATTTAGACACAAAACATTACTTTACATCAATTACCAACAACTTTGTGGCATGTAGTTCAAGAAATACAAAACAAGTTGCCTTATCACCAATTTTTAACTCGATCACAACCAAACAAAAAAGAATGAAGATATTAGTGTAAAGCCGTATTAAATCACTATAATTGCGTCGTCCCTTAATAAGTATTACTATATTTAAACTTTGGCCTAAGAAGGTGAAATGATTACATCCAACATAGGTTAAAGATGTAAAATCTTTCTTGTTTATATACTACAGTGAATGAGAAATGTACATGTCTAGATTATCAATATGCAGAGCCGTATTCGAGGGTGTGCGAGGTGTAGTCGCACAGGGCCTCCAAATTATTAGTGCCTCAAATTTTATATATTATATGTGTATATATCCATACGTGTTCTAGAAAATGACTACAAATGTTTGATTTAAGATGTTGCAACGGAAAATGCTAGCGGGAATGATTTTATAATGATTATTTCTCATTTTATCTATTTAAAACATTATTTAACTTATATTATTAAGCCTCGCTTTTGTAATTAAATTAAATTTTGTACAGGGCCTCCGCAAACCTAGAGACGACAATGTCACTATGTTTTGGGATACATGTGTTTATGAAGTTGATTATAAAACTAAAAATTTCAAAGACTCGTGTGCCCTAGAATATATATAAAATTCTTGAGTTTTTATCTTTTGTCGCTAAAAAATGAGTAATCGAAACTTTTTAGTTGAGAACGAGATGGGTAGCCCGCGCTTTGCGGCGGGGGTGTTTAGAAAGTTGTTTTTTGTTGTACGATTTGTGTTTTACGTTTTGTGGGTTGTATGACATAATTATTTGGGTTATTGGGTATATAGTTTTTAAAACATGTATGGCTTTGCAAATTTGGTAAGTGAGTCATTAGTTTCGTTATTTGAGTGATGCATATGTTTATCTGGCAGTAGAAATTGTTTACGTTTGTGTTTTTTTTTTAACCCGTTATTTGGTCTCGGATGGTTCATCTGTAAAGAGCTGTCGTCATGTGGCTTTGCGAATGTTGTCAGAGGTTGCTTCTGTTTTTGATCTTGTGTGCATCCCTGTGTGCACAGCTGGTTGTGTTGCCATTTCTGCAGCAATACATAAAAATGCAAAGTAGGATTTAGATTAAGATGTAAAAGAAAAATGGATGATTTGCTATTACTATATCTCAAAAGAATATTACCTTGTGTATGTTCTTGCTTTGTGGTTGTGTCTTCTAATGCTTCTGTGGTATCTGGTTCAGTTGGTGTTACATTTTCGGTAATAGCAGCCAGTGATGGTTCGCTGATTTTAGGATACTCAATAAGTTCAAGTTGTTGTTCTTGTGATGTTGATCCTGCAAGAAAGAAATAATAAACTGTTTAGAGATGACATGGTTTATAAACGGATTATGTTTTTTGTTTTGTAGTTTTTGTATGTACCTGTAACACCCCAACCCGACAAGGGTAGAAGTATTACGTTATGGTGACATATCAGAACGAACACAAACATATGACTATATAATACAAAATGAATTTCAAAGGTTAGAAAAGGAAAATATGAAAATACAAGATTACAAAGGGAAAAATCAATAATAAATTCTAAGTCTACAATTGTAGTCACTTCTAGTCAACTCTAATTCCAGAATAGCTATGAAAGTAAAGTCTTCTAAGTCCCAAGTACTCTTCACTCATAACCCAGCTTCCAACTAAAACCTGCCGCAGAAAAGAAATGCGGCTGAGCTTAAAAAGCCCAGTGAACAGATATATATAAACGAAACAAAAGGTAAGGAACAATGAATAAAATATGGTGCATTGGGAAACAACAGAAGGCATAAATGAACTGAATAATAAATGAATCAAAAGAATAATGAAATAAGGGAAAGTTCATATAAGGATGTGTCATAGGAACTACATACATAATCCGTCAAATCATACTAAGCAGTACAAGTATACGAAGAGGGGAGACCTCTAAGTAACAAAAGTGTGAGAAGGAGTGTAAGGCACACACCACCTGGTCACCATAACATACACATACATAAACCTATGATATATCCATACGCTCCCTAACAAAATATGGATGCCAGTACTAGACTGGTCACACATATATAAAGTTGGCCAATAGTGTACACAAAATCATAACATAAGGGGGAACGCCGTAGATCTATCACACTTCTACGGAAGTGTCATGCCTAGGGTGCCATCAAAGACATGGTCATGGTACCTCCACAACTAGGTTAGCTCAGGCACAGATCTAACATAGCATACAACAATAATAATCTAGTATGGCAAGAGAAAACAAGATAGTAACTCAATAAGCATGGCAAAGCATAAGTATAGCATAGCATAGACATTTAATAAATGTCAAAATGAATCAAATAGAATGACAATCATACAATGAAAGTCATGAGTCAAATACGGGAATCATATCAAGGTCAAATGTCAAGTCATCAAAGTATCAAAGGTTCATCGTCAAAGGTTCATAATCGAAGGTTCATAATCAAATGGTTTATTTAAAGAAATCTTTATCAATGATTTTCATAAAAATGATCTTTAATAACGGTTTTCATAAAAGTAGTCTTTAAAATTAGTTTTCATAAAAGATAGCAAAATTCCATATAAAAGTGGTATCGCATCGTTCGTAAACATCATTTTAAAATAGTTTTTCTCAAAACATTTCCATGATATAATTAAGGAGGTTTTCACATCTAGTCACCAATATCAAATGAACCTTTGAAGTGTAAAGTGATTCGAATACTAATATCACAGGGTAACGAACGAATTGTATCAAGTATTATATCACAAGGATCATAATGAACGAATGTCAAATGGATCATGAAGAACGAATCAAAGTATAAGGGAACATAGCAATGGCTTAGGGAATCCTAATGAATCAAGATCAAGAAAGTCATGAGAACGAAAGCACCCTTACTGAAGAAGGGTAGAATATCTGTACCTTAGACCGCAAGTGAAAACCTAATAGAAACATAAGATCGGAAGCAGACTCCATCTTCAGCGAATCTACACGAATTCATGGTCATTTTATTAATAACTTATTTTAAGTCAGATTACTCATTTTAGTCGGCTTTCCATTTTTAGTAACTTTCCTTTTATAGCAGCTTTCCAAAATAGTAACTTTCCAAAGATAGTAAGTTTCTGCTTTAAGTAAGTTAACCCATTTTAAGTAACTTTCTATTTTTAGCAGGTTTTCCGAATTAGTAAGTTTTCATAATTAGTAGGTTTCCATATATGTATCTTAGGGTTACTTTATTCTAATTAGGGTTAATAACGTAGGTTTCATAAGTTTTAGGGTTTATTAAGCAATATAGGAAGATTAGGGTAGGAAATGAAAATATCATAAAGTTACATGATTTCACAAGTTAAACCCTTTTAGTTTAAATAATGATAAGTTCAACCCTTAATAATACACAAAATCCTTATTTAGTCCTTTTTAACTATTACTCGGATTTTACTCATAAACAGATCACAAATTGTCGAATTTTTCTACCACATCAGGACTCAAAGATAAATTCCACAAAAATTCACACAGGTACTTTCATGTCTTTAGAACTCACACGAATTTTTCCAGAATTTATTGATTAGTTAAACCCTACACGAAAAATACTCCAACACAGACTACCCAGAAAACGTATCTGCTGCAGTACCCAAAAAGTATCCACTTAGTTGACCCACCAAAACCTCCAGGAAATATCCCCAAAAATTCATGACATTACTACACATATAGAAGTTAAATACTGGAGAGTTTCATGACCTAACTCTTCATAGTTTATAAATGAAAAATCGTCCAAGTGGACTGATTTCCAGACTCCTAAAAACAGTTTCGACATTCGAACTTGTAAAATCAAAAAGTACCTTCTCCCGACCTCTAAAAACTACAAGGCTTACCTATTCAGAAAGCTCTTTTCCCAAACTTAATTTTAGACCCAAAAATCATTCAAAAATATGTTGATATCATCAAGATCCATTCAATTCAATTCGACCCATACTCCTGGACAGTAACTAGGGTTTGTTATTTTATGTGATCTATTTAGGTTTTCCATTCTAACAAATTACCAATTGATACAAAGCACTTATACATGAAATAACATAGGTCGACTTATATGTGGCTTTAACATGTACTAAACAATCGAAACATAATAATCTCAACAGATCGATTCATAGGGTTTATTTTAGAATCGTTATTTTATGTAACCATGTTATGATCTTATGTAGCTTGTTCTATATTTTATGTGCATATAGATCGACAAGAATAACAAAGAAAACGCAACAAGAATCAAGTAAGAAAGTGATATGGAACAAGGATGATACAATTACCCTTGATGCGTGATCAAAAGAGAAGCAAGAAACACAATCGAACCACCAAGATTTTCAGCCGAGAAAACCCTAGTTAGAACCTCCTTCGAACAGCCTTAAAACCCACGAGCAATAACACACTTCGAACCAGGAACAACACACGTCTAAACACTACTTTGAAGCTACACAAAAACCTTCTTTTTGGCTTGCCTTTGGATCGAACAGCAGAGGGAAAAAAAAGAACAGCAGGCGCAAGTTTTTGGTTTGTAGGTTTTTAGGGTTTGTAAAGTTGGAGAGGAAAAATATTCGGTGTTAAAGGGGATGGAATAAACCGAGTATTGTGATTGCTATAAACAAGGAAAGACCATAATTTGAGGGATGTGATCTCATTCAAACTTAATGCATATTTATCCTTTCTTTTCTTAATTTCTTTAATCGAAAGTTTGGTTATGGTCACAAAGATGTCGAAATTTTTATTGAGGAAATTTGTTTGTGATTTTAATTATAATGTAAGGTTATTAGCTTAGTTTATTTGGTAATTTAGAATGTTAATTACTTTAGGTAAAGTTCAAATAATTTTCATTTATGTGATTTTATAATTTCTTAAAGTTTCAAAATTAGAGGGGTATTTTGGTCATTTTAGATTATGCTAATTTTAGGGTTTTACAACTCTTCCCCTCTAAAAGAAAATTTTCGTCCTCGAAAATTGGAGTGAAACGAAACGGAAAACACAACGGACCGTGAATGGAAATGTGAATGAGTCGTTTCTCATGACTCTATCTTGTTGATCGAAATAGCTTCGGCTTCTTCAGAAAAGAAATACTATACCGAATCCAGATCAAAAGAATAAACTACCAAACGTAACAGATGATAATCGTATCCCCTCAGAAGGGATACAAGGTGTGGAAAACTAGAAGGGGGGTTGAATAGTTTTACGTCTTTTTAAATTTTATTTTGAAAACTTTTGTTTACTTTTAAAAACTTCGATTCGATATTATGTGACTTCAATTCTTAAACAATATGAACAAGTATAGATAAATATAAGTAAGTAATGCAAGTAAAGTAAAGTAAATCAAATGAAAGATAGAGATGGAAAGATCTAACCGAGACACAAGAGATTTATAGTGGTTCGGCTACAAGGTCACCTTCCTTGCCCTACTCCACTCCCCGAGCACCTAACTCGAGAGTTTTCTTCACTATGTCAACAAGCTCCCTTATGGCGGAGAAAACCTTACACAACTTTAGCTTACACCGGCTTAACGACACAAAGCTAGATGTCGGGTTCTAATCGTAGCTAGAACCAATCTCACAACTTGTACACAACTTAATCACACCTTCTTCACAACTTCTTCTTCATGACTTCTTCTTCACGACTTCTTCTTCACGACTACTTCCTCACGACTACTTCTTCAAGACTACTTCACGACTTATTCACAACTTCTTCACAACTTATATACTACGGCTTCACACCTTCTTCACAACTTAGCACAACCTATGTACACTTCTACTTCTTCACACCTTCACTACTTACACACCTTAACTACACAACTTCACTACTTACACACTAACCTATCCCAAATAATTATACACACAACTATCTAACAAATATACAACTTATATACAAATGAATGATGACAATCTAAGTTGCAATACTTCTTCTCTAGATGTTGAAGGAGTATTCTTCTTTTGCACTTGAATGTAGGAAGCTTGGATCACTTAGAAACCAATGCTTAATAAGATATGATCAAAGGATTTTGAAATGTATATACAAGGATTTAAAACAGAAAGTTTTAGTGTGCAAAAGGTGAGTAAAAATCCAGGGGAAGGCAGGTATTTATAGGGAGAAAAACTGGACAGCTGGAGCCTACTGGAGCGGGGGCGGTCCCCTTAAATAGGGGGCGGTCCCCTTAATTTTAAGGGGGCCGCCTAGCAAAATTAAGGGGGCCGCCCCTACTGAACGTTGTCCAATTTTGTCCTTTTGTGGGGAAGGTTTTTCTGAAACATTTTAACTGATTTTGGATAAAAATTTGAATTCATATTTTTATAAAAGATTAAACATTTTTATTTAATACCAAAAATGTTTTTCAAAAATATATAAAATGTTTTTGATGTTTTATAAAAAATCTAGTTTTTAAGTAAATGTTCCTTTGATCATATAATGCATTAAGCATTAGTTCATTCATACCTTAAGTGATTTTAGTTGTAGAAGTGAATATTTACAACTAAGTACTTGTTTAATTTATAAGTTTATGTTTTAATGAGTTTACATTTTGTGATCATCAAAACATAGAGATATGAATAAATATTGATAATGTTTTTAGGCATTTATTTATGTCAACAATCTCCCCCTTTTTGATGATTACAAAACCTAAACTCATTAAACCAAAAAGTTTATTTTTGGACAAGTATTTAGTGAGTTTACATTCACTTCTCCCCCTTTTTGTAGAATCAAAAAGGTTAAGCCGACAAAATTCAAACGTGAAATTTGTCGGGACGAAAACTCCCCCTTGATGTGTACTCCCCCTCGTTTGGGGGCACCAAGGAAACGAGCTATGGAACGCTTGCAAGAAAAATATTAGAAGCACAAGTATATGCAACATAAGGCATGCAAACATTCAAACAAAACAACTAATGATACTACAAGTATATGTAACATAAGGCATGCAAACATTCAAACAATAAGCAAGCATATAGAATGAGATCATGCATTTAATAAAGTGTTGTGTATAAATACACAACCAAGTGAATTACAACATAAGGCATGCAAACATTCAAACAAAACAACTAATGATACTACATAATCATCCTAAAAGCACATGATTCCCATAAAGCTTGCAACAAAAAAGAAGAGGTGGTGGTGGTGATGGGTTGGTTAATATGTACTCAATGTATGAGTAGTGATATATGGTGGGGATGTTGTTGGTGGTGGTGTTGTTTGTGGTGAATTAGGTGCATTTGGAGATGAGCATTTAGGTGGTGGTAATGGAGTGGTGTTGTCTTCTTTAGTGAGGTCAATGAGAAGGTGTTTGTTGAAGTGGTCATATATGGGTGATATGATGACTATTTTGTGTTTCTTGGAGGAATTGGAAATGGAGGATTTTGGTGATAGCATGGTGTCTTGGGTTTTAAATTTGGAGGGAATTTTTGTTATGAAAGTGTGGTTGTTTTGGGTAAGGTTTTGAGGTTTAGTGATAATATTCCAAACTCAGATGGGTTTAATAAAGGTAAGTGTAGGGGTCAATTTTTGAGTTGTGTTTGCAGCAAGCTTTATTTGAATCATGTTCATTTGGAATGGTTTAATAGTAACAATAACATGTTAAGAGGAACAATGTTTATATGTAGACTACTAAGATCATATTTTAAGCATGTCATAGGCATATATACATATATATATCACAATGAAACAAAAAGATGAAACAACACATCTATAGCAAACTATGGAATATAAAGACAACAATCATGGCAAACAACAATCATGGCAAACACATAGCAAGACATATATATGCATAGCAGAAATATTTAAAACAAG